>BOPN01010399.1:14108-23528 GCA_017312705.2 Penaeus japonicus
TTGTATAAGTTCCATTTGTTGTCATGCTATAAAGTTATATTTTTAATTATCATTTTTTTAGAACTGGATAGAAAGCATGGTAAATATAAGGATAGCTGTCCTTTTGATTTAGATTAATGTTACCCAAAGGTTTGATAAAATTGTCAAGATGTCTCTTTTAGCTAGATATTTCCTCTAGATGAATATTTTAGATTATTTTCTTAATGAAAAAATATTACCTATTTATTTCTTCTCATAGTGTAGCACTCGTTATTGAATTCAATCTATGGGTATGAAGTACATATCTTATATTTGTACTAAAGTATTGGAAAAAAGGAGATAAATATTTTACAAATGACCTCTTAATCACTTTTTCATGCTCTCTCCCCAGGTGTTGGCCCAAGCTGTAGAATTGCTGTTTGACCGCATTGACACAATGAATGTCTGCTGCTTTGACAGGTTAGTAGATATAGTAACTTTTATAAATAGCCTGTGATGTTTTTTGTATTTACTTTTTATTATTATTATTATTATTATTATTATTATTATTATTATTATTATAATAAGATTAGTGTCTGTAAATTTGTGCCTTCAGGATGTAAAAGTTGTGTTTGTGAATTTTCACTTTACATTTCTAATTATAGATATTTATTTTTGTAAATAGGTGAATCATTATATTTATGATTCTATTTATATTTAATCATACACTACATACATACCATTTATTTATTTTTGTATTTCAGAATGGTGAACTGGTTTTCATATCACTTAAGTAATTTCCAATTTAAGTGGTCTTGGGATGACTGGTTGGAAGCATCTCAGTTAGACCCAGCTCATCCCAGAGCTAAATTCATAATAGAAGTGCTACAGAGGAGCATGAGGTAAGTTAATGTGTTTCCCGCGCACTTTGTTACTGAAATACGGTAGTTCCTCAAAATACATTGTAACCTCTAGTATCAAGGGAAAGTGTCTCGTGAATTACAGCATAATCTAAATGGTGTTTTCAATTGGTGGGTGTTTACATATTTTTAGGTTTTAATGTATTATGTTTATATGTGTGTGGACTTTTTTTTCTTCTCTCCAGGCTCTCCTACCACCAGCGTATTGCAGAGGTTGTCCCAGAGCAGTTTGATTGCTTTGTTCCACACAAACCTGTGCCGATTTACAAATTTGCTAATGACAGTGGTGGTAAGTAATGCAAAAAAGAAAAGAGGAAAAAATGAAATCTACTTACAGTGGCTAATTTTTTATGATTGAACTGATTGAGGACTTAGAGACTTTATTCAAAAACTATGTACATTTTTTTCTTTCTTTCTTTTTCTTTTTGACTCGCATTGATTTATAAGCTATTTATGTCTTTTTCTCCTTCTTTTGCCTTTTTTTTCCATAATGATTTGTTTGCAGTTTATCTCTGAGATTCAAGTAGAGCTGCAAAATGTATAGTTTTGAAATGTCTCACGAAATACTCTGTAGATCAGTACTATTTGTTTGTGCATAGTTGTTTCCACCTATTTCTCCTATTAGTCCTTATCTTAAATTAATGTATACGTACATCTACTTTTAGGAGAGCAGTTATCAGTTGACCTTTCTTTCTTTCCATCTTTCATTTATGTTTGATAGTGCAGATTTGCCATTAACCCCTAAAGTCTGCTAGGATTTCAGCATGTATGTACCCCCAACTGCAATTAGGTTTTGATTTTACCAATTTCACCAAGCCAGTTTTGATCTTTGGCATTTCAAGGGCTTGAATATACACACCAGAATTTTTTTATTTCATTCATATGTATCAAATACAGACCAAACAGTGGAGTGTCAGAGTTTAAAAAAAAAAAAAAAAATCACAGATACTCCTCTTAGTTGAAAAATTATCACAGTTACCCCTCTAACATGACTAAAAATAGGAATAAGCTACTTTTTATAAGATGTGCAAATATTTCTCAAATAAAGCACAAAAAAAGAAGGTATTACTTCATAGAAAGCAGTAAATATTCATGTAGCTATGTGAATAGTAAAAAGACAATAATAGTCCATGAGGAGGACCTAATAGAGGGATATGGGTGGCTGGAGGAAATGCAAGTAAGATGTGCAAATAAAATAGCAAGGTGTGTCTTAGAAAATAATGAAATATTTATTAAGGTTCATAGTAGAAAGATAAAGATAAACCAAATATTAGAAATATTAGTAACACTCCATACATCCCATTCATAAAGAAAAAAACATGCTTGCTTTTGACAGATTTAGGCGAACAGGGAGGAATGCACATGTGCGCCTCTCCATCACAGTCCTTGCACATAGGACTCTAGGGGTTAATCATGCCTTAATCGAAACCCACTATTTATATATTTTTTGCGTATATTCCAGGTGACCTCCCAGGAAGCAATGCAGCCCACCGCCTTGAGTCGGTGATCCGCGCAAAGGGCACAGCCATGGAGGTGGTACAGGTCCTCTCTGAGCTCCCCAACCCACTCCGAGAGAATGATGAGACTGACCCACCCTACAACCCACTGCAGATCCAAGTGTTTGTCCAAGTGCTGCTGCACTTAGGGTCAAAGAGTTTCTCTCATGCATTTGCTGGCATTTCCAAATTCTTGAAGGTGAGGGGATTTTTTCTTTCTTTCTTCCCCCTGAGAAATTTACTCCTTTATATTTGTATTTGATTTTTATTGTGACAATATTTGATGAGGTAAATTTGTAAGTGTAGTTTTAAGAAAGGATTAATCGTTTGCATCCTGTTTCCAAGACCATTTCATTATAAGACGCGTCTATAACTGCGCCATAAACATAATTAATCTCCATAGTCATAATATAAATCAAATCAGAAAAGATCTTGGTGTTTTATTGTTTTTCTCTCTTTTCTTCTTTTTCCTTTCCTTTCCTTTGCTTTCAGCCCATGCATTACTAATGTGGTTCCCTTTTCACTTTCAAGGTCTTCGAAGCAGTGGTAGGAGGCAATGAGGAAGCCCAGATGCTGGTCTTGAAAGAGATGCAGGAATCATGGCACCACCACCAACAGATGATGGTGATGCTGAGTGACAAGTTCCTCCGCACCCAGATCGTCACCTGTGCCACCGTCGCCAACTGGGTCTTCAGCAAGGAAATGATGCCTGAATTCACAAAGTAAGTTTCTGGACCCAAGTTTATGAAATAAGTTTTGTGTATATGTTGTATGGCAATGTTGGTTGGTCGTTATAGTTGTATAAAATACAGTGGTACCTCAGTTCCTGTAAAACTCATAACTTAAATTATTTCTACTCAGTTCTTATCCACTCACTCTAGGTTCAATCCAACCTGGAAGGTAAAAGTGTAATAAGAAAAAGGGAAAATAGGGCAAAGGCATTTTAGGGCTGTTTCTCAATTTCATATTTATACCACAGCAACAATGACTAAAAATGAAACTGTACAAGTCCTCTTTGTCCAAGAGAACTTGTGCATTGATTCTTTCACCAGACCTCAAGGGACAAGAAAAAGATTGTTTGATAAATACTCATAAAAGTAAAGTTTATACAGTGCTAGATTGATATAGATTATAAAAAATATATGGATTGGTAAAGAAATATAGGCATATAAAGTACATTGTTTGACATGTTTGTTTGCATCTTCAGTAGCTTCATTTGAATTTCACTTTCAAAGAAATCAGATGTTGGCAGGGAAGAGTTTTTGGCCAACTTTGAAATGCTGTAACTCTGTATGCTGATGCATGCTCAGCTCACAACCCTCCAGTACTGTCTAGAGCCATTTGACAAACATAGTCTAAAAGTCACATCGTCTATCACCCATTAACCCATTCATTATGGGACGCTTCATTCTGGGGTGTTTTCCCAATGCATGAGGCTGCACTGAACCGCTCAGAGCTTTTTTCACCCACCCTGTTCTTATGGTTTGCATGATTGCATCTACAGTGTAATTGCATGTAAAAATATTGACATGTTCAGAGAAGTTATTTTAGTTGAAAAACATGTTACAGCAATGCTTTTCTAGTGTTGTTTTATTGAGATTTGCCTATATTCTTCACTTCTTTGTGATAATACCAGTGGAAAGTGGAAGCATTCTTTTAGTGGAGTATCAAAAAAGATGTATTATACTTCTCTTTTTTATTTTATTTTATTTTATTTTCCAAAACGATTAGAAGAATAATCGTACATGTACATACGGGTATGTACATGTACTTCGTGAGGTGATATCATGAGTAATTGACAAATTAGAAATAGTATTACATTAGTAATTTTTCTTTTTATTTTATTCCTTGGCCAATTTCATTTGATTTTATAATAGTTTTTTTACTCAGATCTTTTTATTCAACTGATCAGAAGCAGAAATTACTGATATCATCAGTATCACATTTTTTTTTTTTTTTTTTTATGTTATCACATTTTATGACATTCAAACACCTAAACTAAAATAAGAGACTAAGAAATTATGAAAAATAATTATATTCAAGAGCAATCAAGAGTTCTATTGCTGACATTTCAGCACGTCACAGTTGCCCCTCCTAGGACTCGGTGAGAAAATACATGATGTCTCAGGACGTCAGCCAGGTCCGGGGATATTTTCCAATCATGTGATAGGATGCAGGATGGGTTAACAGCAGTGTTCTTGATCAGAAGTCAACTGTCAACACTGTTGACACACATCCAGAATGGGTTAAGGAAATAGGAAAGAGATCTAGTGTTTCTTTTCTCACAGTATATGTTTAGTTTTGCACTAAATAGGAATGTGTTTATTTTAGATATTTGCAAAGTAACAGTGTAAAAAGAAACTAAACCAGATTACATCTTCTATATGAATAACAGTTAGAATTTTAAAACATTTAGCCATATGTAGCATTAGTTTATATTTAAGCTCTTGCAAAATCAGTAAGCCTAGTTATACTGGCACTTAAGATGAATTAAAATTTCTCACGAGAAGAGAGGTAAAGGAAAGAGTAAGGAACAGTTAATCAAAATAAGTAGTTTTATTAAAGACGATGGCCAAATGTCTGAGTAGCAAAAGGGGGATGATTATTTATTAAGTTGAATGCATGAAGCTTTGCTTGAGGGAAACCAATTTGTTAATAAGAGTAGTAGTAGAACCAGTAATTATCTGTTTCTTAGTTTAAAAGATGTTTCATCACTTTTGGAATTCTGTTTCAAAACTGTTTCACTTAACATTCTTACTTACTCTGATTTTCACAGACCATTTACATATTTCCTGTAATTTTATTTCTTTACAGATTATGTTATATATTATCTATGCCATATTTACAAAACATGACATTGTCATCCTCATAAGTATCTTTAGAAAATTGCTTTTTCTTTCCCTTGTATTTACACACACTAGTACTGGCTGTCACATTTTCTCTTTTGGTGGAGTAGATGTCCCAGTGGAGGTTAGCATGATGACATACATGTATGGAGGGTTCTTATGTGTATTCTGTGCTGTCACCAACACAATGTAACTGCTGAATGTTCTAAAAGTGGTTGAAAGTCACTACAATCACTACACATTGTTTTAAGAATCGATCAATTTTGATTGTTTTAACATTTGAAGTAAAATACACTGATTATGTTGTTTTTATCTATTTTAATTAGTGGATTTTATTTAGGTAAGAGTGGTACATAGTGGGTTGTACACAAGGCATTTAAGGCGATGGAACATGATCTCTTTTTCTCCTGTAGAAGTTCTAACTTGTGTTCCAGTTTTATTCAAACTTTGTTTGTTCCTTGGTGATTGTTATTTTTACTGTTTTTGTTGTTCTTTGTTCATGTTCTTTTTCTTAGAGAATACATTTGTAGAAATCCTTCATTGTTCTTGAGGTTCAAGGGTCTGCCATTTAAAAATCTTGTATCCTAACTCTTCTGCACATTCACATCTGTATCTAAACAAAAGTTAAAACACAACATAGAGTTACCAGTGCATCTATACTTCAACTTTGATTAATGTTTTTTGTTTTAATTTTTCCCTCTCTTTCATCCAAATTGACACAGGAAACCTCCATTATTTTATTACATTTCTAATATTTTTTATTCATTGTTTATTTATATATGTATATGTTCATACATGGTTTTCTTCTTCTTTTTATAGGAATTACACTTGGGAGATCCTCCACGGCACCATCAGGAAGATGAACAAACACGTGGCCCGGCTGCAGCGCGAGGTCAACGAAGCACGTGAGCGGCGGGCGGGTAACGAATCCGACGACTCCTCCTCGGACGAAGAGGAGCAGAGACCCCGGCCGAGCGAGGAGGAAATAGAGAGAATGGAGGAGAAGCTAGAGGCTGCACAAGCCGATCAGAAGAACCTTTTCCTTATTATATTCCAGGTGAGGAGGAGATGTGTGGCTGGGTTGTTTTTGTCTGTTTTTTCATGGTTTATGAGAAGTAAACATATTTCGTCAGAAAAGTTTGGAACTTTACATGCTAGTAGATTCTTTTATTATAGAGATAAAGTTACCTAGTTATATAAGAGATGCATTGCTAGAAAATGTTATATTAGGATAGTTCAAGAATCAACATTCCAAACTCTACAAGTCATTCAAGTCAGATTATCCAAATCTGAGAGCTGATTTATGGTGTATACAATAATGTGTATACACAGATGAACTGAAACATGGCTACAACAATGATTAATAAACCATGATAGTTTGAAGTCTGTCAGATGGTTGTTAGGGTTTTTCTATCTTGTGAGAACTCTAGTCTTATTCAAACCATCACTGTTAAATGTTTCTCTTGTTAATGTGGTTATGTTTCATTTCATGCCTTGATATTATTATTGTTAGTATTATTTGTTTAGTTTACAGTTGTAACTCAATATCATTTCATATGATTTCAGCGATTCATCATGATCCTTTCCGAACACTTGGTGAGGTGTGACACTGATGGACGAGACTTCAATACTCACTGGTACCGCTGGACCATTGGCAGACTGCATCAGATATTCATGATGGTAAATGTTGCTCCTGTTTTGTGTTTGAGATCTCTATCATAATATTCATTAGGATTGCTATCTAAACTTCTTTAATCCTTTTCTTAGATGTTCATAGATGCTATTAGAAAAGCATATATATATATATATATATATATATATATATATATATATATATATATATATATATATATATATATATATGAAATATAAACTTAATACTTTTGCATTAGTGAATCTTCAAACTTTTAAACAGGGAACCAGTACCCTTTTACTGAGTAGACTAACCAAGCCAGCTGCTCCTATTTGTGTTTTATACTTTGGCATTTGTATTCTCATATTTCATATTTCTCACTGGGTTGCTTTCCCTGTTAGGAGCCTTTGGGTACTTAGTACTTTAGTACTGTACTCTTCCAGTTGAACCTTACTTTATTACTAGGTACTAATGATAAATTAAAATACAAATGTTAATGGTTTCTCTCGTCTTCTACAGCACAACAGCCAAGTGGAACGATACAGCCAGACCCTAAGCACACTGCTCTTCACACAGGATCTCGACCCGCACATTCTGGATTCCTTCAATCAGTTTGTTGCATTACGTGCATAAATGGTGTCTTAAGCATGCTGTAGGTTTTCCGCAATGCTACATATGCATCTACTCTTGTCATTTATGCTAACATGATTTTGTATCAAAACGTCGGTTAGTGATTCTCAGAGTTGCCGCATGTTATCATCAGACTATATATTTAGCCTGTGGTCAATCGAGATGGTAAAATGATGAAACTAGGTACTTGTCAGACGTGATAGGAAATGTCTCGAGAAATATTGCATTAGTTGACTGACAGATTGTCTGATGTCTGCAAGATCATGTAACGAGTTTGATATGTAAGTTTACAAGGAAGCTTTTCTTGGTAATATCTGGGAAGCTTTACTAGTTAACGGATGATTATGTGGATCATTTATTTAGTATTTATGTACCCAATGCTTTAGCAATATGCAGTATGCAAATATGTTTTGCAGAATGTAGGTGACATTGAAAGGTATTAACAGTATCACTGAACTTTTTAGTTTGCATGGTATTCATGGAATTTATGGATCATTTTGAAAAAAAAGAGATGTTTGTAATATTCTCTATCTGTTTTTATTTGCTCGATGCCTTTCTAGATTCTTTATAATGTTAGCTCTATATTCTATATATATTTTTTATTTCTTCACTTCATATTTTTTATTTCTTTCTTCACTTCAGTCTAATTCATGTATTTATAAGCTGTTTTTTTATGTTGATGAAGTAGAACCTCGAGCAATACAAAATTATACTGCTATATCATGTAACCTGTATACATTATATCTCATTTGTGAAGTTTTGGAACTTCTTTTTTATCAGGCCTCCTAGCACTCTAATGGAAAATAATTCTCGGCTTGATGACTTACCAGAAACTGAAAAACAGAGAGTTATATCAATCTTGTATCTACTTAGTTGGTCTTCATATCTGATTATGGATTTAGGAACTAACCATGCCAGAAATATTAATAGGAATCAATGTTCAATTATCTTGAACTCTGGCTTGTTTATTCATGTTTACACATTAAAGACTGCATAGTAAGGGTTTAAGGTTGAAGAATATACAATTTTTATAATGTAAACAAAGCTGAAAGTGAAACATACTGTTAAATGCTCTGTATGGTTAGTTTTACACCTTTTAGGAGCTATGTCAGCTATCATTCCAACTGAATTAGTATTCTTAAATAGATACCAAAAGATTGAACAAATAATCCATTATGTATGAATCATTCATTCACATATAATATTAAAACTTTCCAAATACACAGTATGAACTTTTATTTGAGGCTTGAGAGTTTGGGTCAAGCAGCTCCTCCACCCTTAAGGAAAAGCCATGATAAGGGAGAAGAAGCATCCTCTAAAAGTACACCAGTGATTTATGAAAAAAAAAAAAAAAAAAAAAAAAAAAAAAAAAAAAAAAAAAAAAAAAAAAAAAAAAAAAAAAAAAAAAGAGCGCCTCATATCACCTAACATCGCTCAAAGTTATACATCATCCCAAGACAAAGTAAGACGAATAACTCAGAAACAGGGCGAACGAAGTCTGAAACTCAAAGACAAATGACTTCCTTGTGATCGATCTCTTACCACGAGTGACTGGACTCGACTCCTGGCGATTTTATCCGTAGACTTTATCAAATCAGGTACTCCTGTGTAACTTAATTACGGAGTTTGTGAAGCTTTTGGAGTAGTGTTTCTATGACGAATTAGTTAGTATTATATTGATATGGTTTATTTTCTGTCATATGTTTCACTTGTCGATTTATATCAAAAGTTGATAAGGATTTCGTTTTTATTACTTTGTGATTTATCAAATGGTAGTAAAGGTCCTTTTTTCATGGATTGTGTATTGTGTCCTGATGTTTATATAATCCTAGAAAAAGGAAGAGGATAAATGGGGAACATTTTGTGTTGCATGTCTGAGATTGCGTTTAGCAATTTTAGCTGACACATAGGTATATATATATATATATATGTATATG
>BOPN01010402.1:12500-15000 GCA_017312705.2 Penaeus japonicus
GAAACAGAAGGGAGGAGGAAGGAAAAGGAGGAGGAGAGTATGTGAAAAGAGAGAGGAAGGGATGACGACCAGGAAGAGAGTGGGATGGAGAAAATGCGAAAGAGATGGAAGGAGGAAGAAAGAGAGAAAGGAAAAGGAGGAGGAGAGTATGTGAAAAGAGAGAGGAAGGGATGACGACCAGGAAGAGAGTGGGATGGAGAAAATGCGAAAGGGATGGAAGGAGGAAGGAGGAAGAAAGAGAGAAAGGTAGCGGAGGGTCGTAGACAGGAGGGAGCGCACAGGGAGGAGCGAGGGAGCGATTAGATGTGAAAAGGAGAAGGGAACGTTGGGAGGGGAGGGATAAGGAAAAGAGGAAGAGAGGATTAGAGGAGGAGGGGAGGCGAAGGAGGGAGGTGGAGGGAGGGAAGAAGGGCGGAGAAAGAAGTAGGGAGCGATGTAGGTAGGAGGGAGAGAGGAGAGAATGAAGGAGGGAGATAGAGATAGAGAAAGGAGTAACTTAGTGGGAGGGCTGAAGAAAGGAAGGGGCCGAGGGGCGAGGGAGGGAGGGAGGAAGGAAGGTATGAAGGAGAGATTAAAAGGAGGGAGCGATGTAGAGAGGAGAGAGGAAGACAGGAAAACACGAAGGAAGGATATAGGGTTAGGTAAAGGAGGGAGAAAGGAATGAAGAAGTGGCGGTATAAGGGAGGTGAAGGAGGGGGATGGAAGGAATATGAGGGACAAATAAAGAAGGAGAGACGGAGAAAAGAGAAAGCGAAGGAGGGAGGTAGGCATAGAGAAAGGACGGAGCGATGTTGATAAAAGGATGGAGGAAGAATGGGAAGAGGAAGGTGGGAGGAGCAGAGAGGGAGGGAGCGATGTAGGGAGAGGGTAAAGAGAAAAAAAAGACGAAGGGGATAGGTAGGGCTAGAGGAAGGAAGGAGTGATGTAGGGAAGAGGGATGGAGAAAGGAAGGAGCGATGTGAGAAGGAGGGATAGAGAAGTAAAACGAAGGAGGTAGGTAGGGATAGAGGAAAGAGGGAGCAATACAGGGAGGAAGGATAGAGAAAGAAGACGAAGGAGGTAGGGATAGAGGAAGGAGGGAGCGAAGGAGGAAAGGAGATTTCCTTGCGCCTGCTCATCGCACCTGTGATGGCCCGTGGGCTAAGGAAAGGTCCCTTTTCCTGGAGATAAATTACTTTACCGAAGGTATATTTATTACTATTGTAATAGTACTGACTTTAGTAATTTCATTTCTTTCTTCGAAACTCCTCTTTGCTAATGTTCACGGAATAAAAGGTGATTTTCTTAATGGTGAAATTTTGAGTAATATATTTGTCGTATTTTATTTATATATATATTCTTAGGAATAATATACACCAGATCATTTTTTTCGACCCCATTGAAATCTTCTCATGCTACTTTGCCAACAGTTCATTTAGGGTAATCAGTCTCCATACTAATTTGCATAGTATGCCTACGACAGGTTAAGTCCTAAAACCCCTGGCCATTGCGACCGCAGTTTCCCGCCAAATTATAGTTAATACTCTTGTCCCACAGATGTCGCAACGATCACTACTTGGTCCTCCCTCCCTCGTGTTCTCCGGAGCCAACCTATGGTTAAGGGACAAATTGTGAGTAACTCGCACCTTGGGAGGAGTGCCTGCGGGAAGGATGGAGGAAAGAAGAGCGAGAGAGAGACAGAGAGTGGAGACCGGATGTCCATGATTGGGTGCCCGAAGGAGAGCTGGGATAGATTAAAGAACCAAGGGGAAGCTGGGATGAATTAAGGGATGTTCAAGGGAAAACGGGCCAGGAAGAGGCAGACAGTCGGATCTAGAAAAGTGAAAGTGACCTGGGTGCAATATCATGTATTAGAATGACCGTTATGTAAACAGAAAACAGATTAATTTGTTTATCAACAAATACCGCGAACGTAATTACAGAGATAATAGAAGAGCAAAGATGATATAACAGATAAAATATAGTTTCTAAATGTAGGATCGAAAGGAAGGAACACATAAGTAAATAAGCAAAAACAGGAAATATGAACAACAGTAAGCATAACATAAACCTAAATGTAGAATCATCATGAAAGTTGTAAATATTGATAATGAGAAATGATATCAGTATCGGAAAAAAATAATGGAAAACTATGATATATTAAACATAATAAGTAGTTATGAAATAAAATGTGTAAAGAGATCAATATCCAAGGGATATAAATAATTATTTTTGTTCTTGTTTAAATAAGATGACTGCGTTTTTTCCGACCGATTGGCTATCACGCACACACACACACACACACACACACACAGATAGAGAGAGAGAGAGAGAGAGAGAGAGAGAGAGAGAGAGAGAGAGAGAGAGAGAGAGAGAGAGAGAGAGAGAGAGAGAGAGAGAGAGAGAGAGAGAGAGAGAGAGAGAGAGAGAGAGAGAGAGAGAAACACATACTATATATATATATATTCACAGTATGAGTGTGTTATAGCACAACATTCACACAAACCACAAAACAGAATTA
>BOPN01010403.1:0-2500 GCA_017312705.2 Penaeus japonicus
GCGAGGGGAGGGGAGGGGGTGGGGGCAGGGAGGGAGGTAGGGGAGGGGAGGAGGGAAGTGGGAGGGAGGGGGAGATGGGAGGTGGGTTGAATGAGGGGACGGGGAGAAGGGAGGAGGGAGGTGGGAGGAGGGTTGAAGGAGGGGGAAGGAGGTGTTGGGAGGAAAGTGAAGGGGGGAAATGGATGGAATGAGGCGAGGGGGAGAAAAGGGAGAGAAAGAGGTGAAGCAGGGAGAGATGGAGAACAAGAAAGAGAGAAAAGAAGAGAGAGAGAGAGAGGGGGAGAGACAGAGCGAAAGAAAGAGAGAGAGAGTGTGTGAGAGAGAGAAAAAAAAAGAAAGAGAGAGGGGGAGAGACAGAGCGAAAGAAAGAGAGAGAGAGAGAGAGAGAGAGAAAGAGAGAGAAAGAGAGAGAGAGAGAGAGAGAGAGAGAGAGAGAGAGAGAGAGAGAATCTGATAAGTACATGCCTGGCGCTGTACGTTAACAGTTGCGTAAAAAGAGTGTGTATGTCTGTACGTGTTAACATCATTGATACAAATTATATGATCTTTTCTTGTGACAACTGTTTCATTATCATTATTATCATTATCATTATCATCATCATCATAATAATTACAATAGTTATTATTATCATTGTTATCATTATTACTATTTCTAATACTATTGCTGTTTCGAAATATGTCGTTTACCCTCACAACCGAAACAGTCAATTAAAGAGTCAAAATTAATTTCTAAAGAAGATTAAGAAGGAAGAAGAGGAGGAGGAAGAGAAGAGGGAGGAAGAAAAAGAGAAAAACACAAAAAATAATAATAAAAACAACAAGAATAGAAAAAAGAAGAATAAAAAGAAGTACAAAAAAAAGAAACAATCAGAAGTAAAAAAGAACAAAGAAGACAAGAACAACAACAACAATAACAACAATAAGATAAAAGAAAAAAAAAACGAAGAAGACAGAGAAAGAAAGAAAAAAAGAAAAATAAAAATAAACCAAACGACATATCTCCCCATTCTCTCCTTCTCAAGTCCTTCCATGCCTCCAAGTACCGGTTTTTCAGGGTTACGTCTCGTTGCTGAGTAATGAGCCTTATGGAAAACTATGCATTTTAATTACTCTATTACTATCTGTAAGGGAGTATAGTGGCGACATACTGCTAGTATAATGAGGGTATGGTAAGGATATATGTGTATATGTAGAGAGAGAGGGGGTGGGAGGGAGGGAGGGAGAGAGGGAGGGAGAGAAAGAAGGGAGGGAGGGGAGGGGGAGAGAGAGAGAGAGATAGAAAGGGGGAGAGAGAGACAGGGGGGGAGGGAGAAAGAGAGAGAAAGAGAGAGAGAGAGAGTGAAAGAAAGAGATAGTGTGTGTGTGAGAGAGAGAGAAAGAGAGAGAGAAAGTGAGAAAAAGGAAATAAAAGAAAAAAAGAAAGAAAGAGAGATAGCGATAATAAAAGTATACCTATACCCATGTTGATACAACCCCAAAGACCATTACACAATCACCACAGCAAGCAACACAATTCAGAGAACGAGAGACAGAGGCACTTCCTGTCCCAAGCCAAGCTCTGCAACTTCTCCCCTCCCCCCCTCACCCCCCTCCTCCTTCCCCTCCCTTGTTCACTCCTATCCCCTCCTTTTCTACTCTTTCGCTGTTTCTCTATTCCCCCTCCTTCCCTCTTCCTCTCCTCCTCCCCCATTCTCTTCTATCAGCCCTCCTTCTTGCCTCCCCATTTCTCCTCCTCCTCCTTCCTCCTCCCCTCTCCCTCCCTCGTTCACTCCTATCCCCCCCCCCTTTTCTCCTCTTTCGCTCTTTCCCTCTTCCCCCTTCCCTCCTCCTCCTTCCTCTTCCTCTCTCCCCCCTCTTCCTCCCCCCTCTTCCCCCTCCCCCTCTCTCCCTCCCTCTCTCCCTCCCCCAAACTTCCTCTTCCTCTCCTCCTCCCCCATTCTCTTCTCTCACCCCTCCTTCTTGCCTCCCCATTCCTCCTCCTCCTCCTCCTCCTGGTAGTAAATTAAATATTAATAATGTTTTTGATAAATCATAATAAAAATATCATTCCCCCTCCCCCTCCCTCCCTCCCCCCAATTCCTTCCCCAGTAATGAAGAAACCCAAAGTAGCTGTTTAAAGCCCATGATTTAGGCTGGATTTCTCCCACACTCCCTCCCTCCCTTCCTCCCTCCCTCCCTCCCTCTTTCGTTCCCTCGCTCCCTTCCTGACCTTCTCCCTCTCTCTCTCATTCTTCCTCCTCTCCCTCCTTTTTCTCACTCCATCTCGCCATGCTTGTCCCTCCTTCGTTCCATCCTTTTCTCCTACTTTTGCTCCCTTATTCTCTTTGTCTCCTTCCCTCTCTCCCTCCTTCTCTCTTGCTCTCTCCCTCCTACTCCCTCTCTCCTTCCTTTTCCCTCTCTCACTACATTTTTTCCCTACTTTCCTCCCTCTTTCTACTTCCCTCTTTTCATCCTTCTCTCTCTCTTCTCTCCCTCATCATTTTCCTTCAGCTATCGCTAT
>BOPN01010403.1:7500-10000 GCA_017312705.2 Penaeus japonicus
TTGTTGTTTGTATAATTTTTTTCTCGTTCTGTCTCTCTGTCTCTCCTTTTTCTTCGTTTCTATTACTGCTGATCTTTTTTTTTTATTCTCTTTCTCTTTGTCTTTGTCTTTGTCTTTGTCTTTGTCTTTCTCTCTCTCTCTCTCTCTCTCTCTCTCTCTCTCTCTCTCTCTCTCTCTCTCTCTCTCCCCTCATCCCTTACCCCACCCCCTGGCTCCTTACCCCCACCCCCACTCCACCCCCACCCCCACCTTAGTCCAGCCGACGGCTTGATTAACATGTCTTGGATAATTTATTGAGAAAGGTTGTTCGGGACAGGGAGGAGAGGGAGGGGGGATAGGGAGAGAGGGAGGGAGGGAGGGAGGGAGGGGGGAGGGAGGGAGGGAGGGAGAATAGGGAGGGAGAGAGGGAGGGAGGGAGGATAGGGAGAGAGGAAGGATAGGGAGGGAGGGAGGGGGGGAGGGAAGGTGGGAGGATAGGGAGAGAGAAAGGATAGGGAGGGAGGGAGGGTAGGGAGGGAGGGAGAGAGGAGAGGGAGGGAGGGAGAAAGGATAGAGAGGGGGGGAGGGAGCATTGGGAGGAAGGGAGGGGGAGAGGGAGGAAAGGGAGGATAGGGAGAGAGGGAGTAAAGAAAGACGGGTGGTTAGAAGGAGGGAGGGAAGAGTGGTGGTTTGATAGGGAGGGAGGGGAGATTGGAAAGGAAGAAAGGGAATAATGTGGGGGTGAAAGGGAGGTAGGATAAGGCAGGATAGGGAAGGAGGGATTAGGGAGAAAAATAGGGAATGGGAATAAAGAGAAATAGGCAGGAGATGGGATAAGGAGGGAAAATTAAGAGAAGAAGTAGAGAGAGAGACAGATAATGAGGAGGGAGAGAGAGAGGAGAAGAGTAAGAAAAGGGAGAAAGAATTAGAGAAAAGGAAAAGGGAAATCAAAGGAGGAAATAAAAAGAGAAAGAGGAAGAAAGAATCGAAAGAGAAATAGGATAGAATTCCCATAATAAGAGAGTACCACCATAAGGGTTCCCAGACTCATAGAAAACGGAGTCGCCTTGTCGCCATTTTGACTCCTCAGGCATTCACAATAAAATACATATTCATCATTATTTTTCTCGTCTCTTTTAAGCTCTCTCGTTTAGTAACTTGATGCAAGGTGATAAAGGATGTGCTGTTGTTCTTATCATTGCAATTAATAGATCAGAGAAGAGAAGAACTTATAGATTCTCACCAAATCCAAAAAGAAAGAAAAATATGAATGTCCAAAGTTAACCTTATGTTTTCCTCAGTATTTACAAAAAGTTCTGTGGATTTTGCATCAGCTCCTTTGAGTTAGAGAAAAATGATAATCAAATAGGGAATAAGTACCACTAATTTTCGTTCATCTCATTGTATCCTTTAAATATCTAAACTTATTTTTGTTTAAGCTGAAGAAAAAGACTACAAAATACGAATCAGAAATAGGCCTATGCTATAGCACCATGGCGTCAGGTGCCTTAATTAAGATCGTTCTTTCTCTTCTTATTATCATTTGCTTAGCTTGTTCTTGAAATGCCTTACTTTGCTTTGCCCTTTGGTAAAGAATAACGACTTACCTTTCATAAGAGACTTAGGTGAACATTGTGTCCTTAGAAATGGCTTTGTGAATGAGTGAATGTCAAGAAACTGGGAGGAGACTGTCAGTGGCTCTAAGATAGGATAAGGGAAGGAGAAGAGAAAGATAGTAAGATAAAAGATAATGGAGAGAGGATAGAAAACGAAAACGGAGAGCAAACAGAAAACGGAGAGAGAACAGAAAATGAAAACGGACAGCAAACAGAAAACGGAGAGAGAATAGAAAACGGAAACATAACAGAAAACGAAGACAGAACAGTAAACGGAGAGAGAGAAAAGGAAACAGAGAGAACATAGAAATTGGAGAGAATAGAAAACATAGAAAGAACAGAAAATGGAGAGAGAAAACAGAAAATGAAGAGGAAACAGAAAACGGATCGTAGGAGAGTTCTAAGATATCTTAAAAAAAAGAGCAATTACTACAAAAAGGAGTGATAAGAAAGACACAATGAAAAATAAATATAAAAAGATAACGCAAAAAATGGATCAATGGGATATAAACATGAATCTACAAACAAAACAAACAAATAATAAGAAGCCAGATTACCTTTATTTACCCCACCCTCAAAAAAATAATAAACATAAAAAAAATAAACGGAAAAAATAAAAAATAATAAGTAAACGAACACACATAACCATACACGGCATCCGAACACCTGAAAAGTAACTTAGTGGTTAATGAACACCTTTCCTCTTTTCCCTCTCCCTCTCCCTCCCTCCACCCCCCCCCCCCCCCCAAAAAAAAAGCCAAAACCGACTAAACAAAACAAAACAAACAACAACAAAAAAAACGAAGACAAATCACCATACACAGCTGCCGGTGTCCGAATACAGTGAAAGTGACTTATGTCGTTCTTTCTCGCTCCACGTTGCCAGGTGACACGCGATCTGGCAT
>BOPN01010405.1:5000-7500 GCA_017312705.2 Penaeus japonicus
GGAGGGAGAGAAGAAGAGAAGGAGGGAGGGAAGAAGAGAAGAGAGGGAGGGAGGGAGGGAGGGAGAGAGGGAAGGAGGAAAGAAGAGAATAAAGGGAGGGAGGGAGGGCGAGAGGGAAGGAGGGAGGGAAGAAGAGAAGGAGGGAGGGAGGGAGAGAAAGAAGGAGGGAGAGAGGGAGGGAGGAAAGAAGAGAAGAGAAGGAGGGAGGGAGGGAGAGAGGGAAGGAGGGAAAAAGAGAAGGGAGAGAGGGAGGGAGAGAAGGAGGAAGGAAAAAGAAAAAAGAGGGAGGGAGGAAGAGAAGGAGAAAGAATAAATCAGACGAGGAGAAGACGATCGGCGGGGAGAGAGGAGAAGGCGATCGGCGGGGTGAGGGGGGAGGGGAGGGGAGAGGGGAGGTAAGACACGTTGCTCCCTCAAAAAAAAAAAAAAAAAAAAAAAAAAAAAAAAAAAAAAAAAAAAAAGTTAGGAAAACGAACTTCAAACCGCGGAACCGAAATCCAAAGAGGGGGAACGACAGACTTCTGTGGGTGTTTTTCGACAACTCATTAGCCGTTTGCGACAGGGGCCATTGTACGGGAGTGGTTCTTGGTTCTTGGTTCTTGGTATGTGTGGTACTGGTATGGCAAACGGACGAAGGGACGGTCGGCGCGCTTGGCAGATGAACGATGCTAGCGCCATGTTGATGCCCTGATGGACGAGGCTATTGTTCTGGACTCTTGATGCAGAAGTATGGTGTAGTAGGATTGAGGATTGTTCAGAGTCGTATATTATTCAGGTTGCATGAATGAAACTCAAACACTATATTTCGAATCATCGAGATCACTGTTATGTTGTGTGAACAATGGCGGAATGTTACGTTAACTGTGTACACACGTAGTACAAATTCTCCTATACTATACCCTACTATGCTATGCTATAACTTTTGTAATTTTGATATTTTGAATGTCAAATATGTCTCCTTTTTTTATGTTGTCATTCATTTTCGGCTTTCTGCCTTACCATTCTGGACACTTAATCAAAACAAATCATTTGGTTCTGGAATTTTTACCGACACTCTTAGTTAACATGTCTTCTTTTAGAACTTCAGATAATATCACATTCCAATAACCTATTCCCTCATGGCTAAATTTCCCTGAAAGATTCCAAACATCAAACGGCAGAAAAAAAAAAAAAATAAAAAAATAAAAAAATACATACATATATATATATATATATATATATATATATATATATATATATAATATAAGAATAAGAAAACAGAAAACAAAAAATATCAGTCCATGTTTTGATATGACTTGAGTTCGGTTCGTATGACTCGAAACACCAAAGCCACGTTCGAACTCTTGCTTCACGTCAACTCGAGACATTGGACCTTAATCTCGAAAATCTTTATATCACTCCCAAGACATTTTATCACTGCCTCGGGATTCGTCGAAAGATTCTTAGCTTTTATTTCCATTCTTTTGGATTTGATATAATAAAAAGATAAAAAAAAAAAAAAAAAAAAAAAAAAAAAAAAAAAAAACACTAAACTAATGCCATTCTGATTAAATTCCACCTCTGGCTTTAAACGTAAGCGATAATATCATACCTACCTCCCCTTCCCTCCCTCCCTCCCTCCCTCCCTCCCCCGGGATCTCGAAGCCAAAGACCAGAGAATCGACGACGAGGCGAAGAAGTAAACCCCCCTACCCCCCACCACAAACCATCTCCCTTCCCCCCTCCCCCCCTCCCCCCAAAAAAAAACAAGACTCATAAATGAATCATAAAACGAGGCTAACGAGACTCGAATCCTATAAACGTCGGCAACCGGCCCAAATATTCAAGACAGGGAGAGAATGTTTTTTTTTTCTTTTTGTGTGTGTATGTATATATATATATATATATATATATATATAGAGAGAGAGAGAGAGAGAGAGAGAGAGAGAGAGAGAGAGCGAGGGAGAGAGAGGGAGAGATAGAAAGAGAAAGAGAGAGAGAGAGAGATAGAAAGAGAGAGAGGGAGAGCAAGAGCGAGAGCGAGAGGGAGAGGGAGAGAGAAAGAGAGAGAGAGATGAATAGATATACAGATAGATAGACAGATAGACAGATAGATAGAGAGAGAGAGAGAGAGACAGAGAGAGAGAAACGGGCTTTGCAGATCTGGGTCCATTATTCGAGCGTCAAAAAAAAGGGAAAAAAAAGAAACATCGCCATCGATTCTTATCACAGGAGCAAGCAGCGTCCAGCAAGGAATGAGTGAGATGAGGAAATGAGGTTGGGGGTAGAGGGAGGAGTTGAGGGATGAGATGAGGAAATGAAGTGGAGAGAGAGAGAGAGAGAGATGAGGGGGGGGGAGAGAGAGAAAGAGAGATAAAGAGAATAGAGAAACAGACAGAGACGGAAGCAAAGTATGAGATATTAATTCCACACCTTCATAGAGTTGATAGTATATACATGCACACACACACACACACACACACACGCACACACACACACACGCACACACACACGCACATAC
>BOPN01010405.1:20000-23479 GCA_017312705.2 Penaeus japonicus
CTGACATTACTGTTATAATCATTGTTTAGATATTAGATAATAAAAATAATTTCTATCATCAATGCCATCAAGATCATTGCAATCTCTGTTAGTACACATTGATAACATTATTCTAACTGTTATCATTACTATGAGCAAACACTTAAAAATACCATTACTTTGATTACCCTATTCATTGTATCTACTTCAATCATCATCATTGTTATCATTCATATCATCACCAATGTTGTTATCATCGTAATTACTATAATTATAAAACTAATGATAAAAGTACTAATAACAAAAGTACTGATAACAAGCCATACATACTCCCGAGTCTTACTGTGGTTACTGAACTTAAGATCTAAAAGAGAGAGAGAGAGAGAGAGAGAGAGAGAGAAAGACAGAGACAGAGAAAGAGAACGAGAGAGAGGGGGGGGAGAGGGAGAGGGAGAGAGAGGAGGGGGGGGGGGGGAGAAAAGGAGGAAAAGGAAAATTAAAGAATGTCATAACCACAAAGTTGTCCGGATTTCGTAGCGATGGTGATGGTATAGAAGCATTTTTAGATGTATTGTATATATGTATGTGTATATAATACATTTCTCTCTTTTATCTTATATCTATATCCATCTTTATTTAACTATATATCTGTATGCATATCAAAATATATAGATTTGTGTTAGTATATATATATATATATATGTATGTATGTATATACACAAATACATTATCTGATATTGTACACAAATGTGTGTGTATATATACATACATACATATATACATATATACATACATACATACATACACATATATATATACATATATATATACATATATATATATATATATATATATATATATTCACACAATTCACACAAACACACACTTAACCACACACATACATATGCCTGCGGACTGCGAGCGTCGCAGCGTCAAGCGGAATCCTTGGATCTGGGAATAAAATCCGTTCCTTGACACCGCGATGGCCGACGTCCGCGTGTCTCAGTTCTCGAACGTGCTCGAATCGCCCGTTCTCTCGACACTCCAGAATGTTGGGCACGGCCTCTCCCTGAACTCTGGGACGCGGAGACCTGTTAATAATGATGATAATAATACCTTAACACCGAGCCTGGAACTTGGGGCAGAAATTCCCCTTTCACGATAATGCACAGGACGGGGGAACACAGCCCGGCGCCCGACCCCTTCAAAGCCCTCGCCCGAAACGGCTTCGAAGCGCGAGTCGCACCGCCCCTTCGAAGCCCGCCTTCCTTGGACGGCGTCGCGCTTCGAAAAACGTCTCGAACGGCTCGTTGATTCGACACCTCGGCTTCATCCTCGGTGGCGGGGTCGGCCAATCGGGGTTTTATCTAGAACATTCCCGACGTGTCCGAGGGCGGAGGGTGTGGGCAGCGCCGCAGCCAAGATCATGCAACCTGTCAAACATGGACGGGATTCTAGCCTTGTCGGGCAATTGACGGCGAGAGTATGACATAAGATGGAGATGCTTACTGCCCTCTGTCCGGCCGGGATGCTGAGCGAGGGGGAGGGGTGGGGGACGGGGAGGGGGGGAGGGAGGGCGGAGGTTTTGGGGAAGAGAAAGGGTTGAGAGGGGAGGGGGGAGAAGGGAGGGAGGGAGGGTAAGGGTATGGGTATAAGGGAGGGGTTGAAAGGGGTTGTCGGGAGGGGAATGGAGGATGAGGGGGGGGGGGGCGTGATTTAGGGTGCATGAGAAGGGGTAAAGTAGGGGTTTGGGTGGAGCTGTTACCTTGCCTGGATGGAATGGAAAGAGAGAGAGAGAGAGAGAGAGAGAGAGAGAGAGAGAGCTGGTGAAAGGAGAGAAAGAGAGAGAGAGAGAGAACGAGAGAGGGCAACACAAGAGAAAGGAAGAGAGGAAGGAACGCATCGTAAAAGAGGGTTGGGATAATGATATATAACGGGGTGAATGATAAAGCAAGGAAGGTGTGATGAATAAGGAAATGAGAGAGCTGGGAAAATTTTTAAGGGGAGGATGAATATGAGTGGATAGCAGAGATAAACAGTAATATATAATGAAGAGGAGGTCGGTAGAGCATAGAAGGGTGTTAAGTGAGTAATGTCTACGAATGAGGAGAGCAAGAGCAGGGCGATAAAAGGAGAAACAGGTGAAAGACGAGTCACTCGGGAATAAGTGAAATGGAAATAGCAAGCATGAATACATCGGAATAGATTATGAAGCGGGATACGACTGCATAGATATATATCCATCAGCAAACGTTTTGTTGATGTAACCGACCTCGCTTTTCACAGAACGACCGTTTCCGAAGCTCCGTCCAAAACAAGAATCTATTTATTTACGCTTTGCCCCTCGGAACCGCTTCTTCATAATATTTGAATAACAACAATAACATCGGTGTAAAAAAAAAAAAAAAATCGCTCCAATCGTGGATGTGATTTTGAATTTTATATATTCATCGCGGAGGAATATCGTGCAGCGAGCTTATTGAAAAGGGAAACCGAGCTCTGATCTGCCCGCTCGTAAAAGGGAATATACTCGCGCTTGTGTGATGGATGAGGATGTACTCAAAAAGGAAAAAAATAAAAAGGGAATAGAGAAGGAAAGAGGGAGGAATGGGAGGAATAAAGAGACAGAGAGACAGATAAACAGAAAGAGCGAGAGAGAAAGAAAGAGAGAGAGAGAGAGAGAGAGAGAGAAAGAGAGAAAGAAAGAGAGAGAGAGAGAGAAAGAGAGAGAGAAAGAAAGAGAGAAAGAGTGAGACGAGTGAAATAAATAAACTAAAAATAATTAAAAGGACACTCCACGTAAAATATACATATCCATTTTGATTTAGCCATGTGATAACAAAATTGAAACAATAAATGCACAGTGAAATACCTGGTAGAAAGATAAATTGTACATATGTGAGTTATCTACATTATGGTAATTTCGTGATAACATATATAAAACCAGTCAGATATTACTACAATTAAACCCAGGTCAACCACGCTACCCATACAGAAAGGCCTTAGCAAAGGGGAACTATTTACACAAGGGGGGGGGGGGGTGAGTGCATAGCAGTGCATAGCAGTTCAGCCTTATAAAAGATGTGAGTAGTGCATAGAAAATTCGTGTGTTTAATAGATTGCTAAAATGTATGTTTACTTGGAGTTAGATAGTGACTGTAGGTTATTGAAGATCAGTCATTTACTGGGATATACCACATATTGGATTGAATGGCATTGGGGTATTTGTGTTCGTGTGGTTATGTTTCTTCAAGCTATGAATAATGGACAGGTTTCGACTGCACACCATAGCGTGCATACACACATACACACACACATGTACACACAAACACACACACACACACACACACACACACACACACACACACACACACACACATGCTCACACATACACACATACACACACATATACCCATACCAATACATATACGGATGCATATACATATAAACATAAACATATACATACACACACACACACACACACATATATGTATAAATTG
>BOPN01010406.1:0-10000 GCA_017312705.2 Penaeus japonicus
AAGGAAAGAAGGGAGGGAGGGAAGGAAGGAAGGAAGGAAGGAAGGAAGGAAGGAAGGAAGGAAGGAAGGAAGGAAGGAGGAGGATAAGAACGAAGGGAAGAAGGAAGGTGGCAGTGAGGGTAGGATTATACTGCAGCTTAAAGTCCTATAAGAGTATGACAGATGTGGAAGGGAGGGAGAAGGGAGGTGGAATGGGGAAGGTAGGATGGGGGATAGGAGAAGAGGGGGGAGGGAGGGTTAGAAGGAAGGAAGGAAGGAAGGAAGGAAGGAAAGAAGAAAGGAAGGAGGGAGGAGAGAGAAAGAGAGAGACGGAGCACCAATCTTCATACAACATCCTAACATCCTACGGGAGTATGGCAGACCTTTCCTGCTCCGCCACCACCACCACCAAAAAAGAAAAAGATCCTTTCTCTCGATCCGGTCCTTCATGATGAAAGGAGAGCAAAAAGAAACAGTTGCAAGGAAAAAAAGGGAAGGTACGAAACGATGACACGACTCTGAAGCCAATCATGACCTTCACGTCTAAATTAGCGCTCATCACTCTCATACGACCTCTAATTCCATCAAGGAAGGATCTGCATCTCAACTCCCCTTCTATCTTCCCTTCGCCAGTTCCCCTGTTCCTTTTGTCCTTCTTACTTCCTATCGTCACTCGCCCCTTCGCCGACCTTCATCATCCCTTCCCTCTTTCCCTTCGCCGAAATCTCCCTCCTGTTGTCTCTTCCCTAGTCTTCCTCCTGCTGTCTCTTCCGAAATCTCTCTCGTGTTGTCTTTTCCCTAATCTCCCTCATACTGACTTCTCCCAAATATTCCTCTTATTCCCATCTTCCCAATTTCCCTCTTTCCCTTCTCCCTAATATTCCTCTTATTTCCATCTTCCTAATTTCCTTTTTTCCCTTCTCCCTAATCTCCCTCCTGTTGTCTTTTCCCTAGTCTCCCTCATATTGCCTTCTCCCTAATATTCCTCTTATTCTCATCTTCCTAATCTCCCTTTTTCCTTTCTCCCTAAACTCCGAGTCAGTTCCCCTATTCCTCCCCCACTTCCTATCGTCTGTTGCTGTCCTATTCCGCTCTTATTCCCCCCTTCCTAATCTCCCTCTTACTCCCTTCGCCTTAATCTCCCTCTTCCTCTTTTCTCCCTAATCTCCGAGGCAGCGAAGCCACCGCTAGCCTCCCTCCCTCCCTAACTGAGACTCACCCTCCGCGCGCCACTGCCGACGGAGGCTGGCAGGCTGCCCGACGCGCCGCTGGCAGAGGCTCTGTTTATTTGTTTGTTTGTTTGGAGATAGATATGGGGAGGAAGGATGGGAGGAGGAGGAAGGATGGGTAGAGAGAGAGAGATTGATATAAATATACACAGAGTTAAATTTATGTAACTATGCTGTCTTCTCTACACTCCTCTCTTCTCTCATTAGTCCTGCATATATTTTTTCTTTGCCTCCCCCCCTTCCCTCTCTCTCTCTCTCTCTCTCTCTCTCTCTCTCTCTCTCTCTCTCTACCTCTATCTTTCCCTACCTCTATCTTTCCCTACCTCTATCTTTCTCTACCTCTATCTTTCTCTACCTCTATCTTTCTCTACCTCTATCTTTCTCTACCTCTATCTTTCTCTATATTTCTCTATTTTTCTCTTCCTCTATCTTTCTCTTTCTCCATCTATCTCTTTCTTTATTTTTCTCTCTCTTTCTCTCTCACTTTCTATCTCCCTTTCTCACTCTTTCATTCTCTCACTCATTCTTTTCTCTCTCTCTCTCTCTCTCTCTCTCTCTCTCTCTCTCTCTCTCTCTCTCTCTCTCTCTAATATATAATTAAGTTAATGGGTGAGCAACGAATGTTAAGAGGTTCCCGCATTGCCTTACCGGATGCTGCATCGCGCGAGCGCATGACCCACACCTGTTCTCTACCTGTCAACCACCTTTTTATCCGCTCACTTTGCTTCTCTTACTTTCCCCTTCTACAGCACACAGACCACGAGCTCAAAACAAACTCCCTACCGTTTTTATGCGTCCGTTTCTTTGCCTTAAAAAGTGTGACTCATCCTGACTCCTAGACGCCCTAAAAGGGTGGGATGGTTCAAGGATGCGGCTTGAGATAATACGTGATGTAGAAGGATCATGGAGATTGCCTCGCTTGACGGCAGAGTGCGAAACTCTCCTTACCAATGCCTTTTTTTTTCCTTTCTTTTTCTACCCCCTTTCTTCCTCTCCTCTCATCCCTTTCTTTTACCTCTCTCTCTCTCTCTCTCTCACTCTGCTTCCTTTGTTAACTTATTTCCACGCCAAAGAACGAGAAAGCCGAGCGTTGCAGGACCACAGTGAGTAACACGTACTGCGGGAGAGCGAGCTTCAGGGTTCGTAAGGGAGGCTTGAGTGAGGAGTGGAGAGCGAGTGCAAGCAAGCAGGGATTCAGAGAAGCAAGCCCTGTAGACAGCGTGGATACGAGTAACCTAGTTAGCCACAGGGCGTAGCAAGCGTCCCACCACCAGCGTCTGGACGATATCAACTGCAAGGTTGCCAAGCGGAGGTTGCTCTTCGCGTCCGGCAAGTCCGCTGGTCTGCACAATGAGCAGTTCATCTCCGGCAACGCCACGTCGCAGAGGACACGTCGCATCAAGGCAGTCTTAGTTGCACCAACGGATGGCCCGACGTTCCTTGTACCGACGGTCGCGTGTGATGAAATACGACCCCTGCCATTCCATGTCGCGGCTTAACAAGGTAAAAAGCAATATATTAGCTTGTGAAAGCCACCGGCGTGTTTATTGCCACTCGGGTGAGTTGCGGCGGTTACACTGCGTCCGACCAGGCTCCGTCTATCGCCTTGCTTTTACTCTGCAGCACAAACATGCACTATCCATCCTGCTTATCTTAACACAGCCTCTAAATGGCAACAAGCCCCCGCCGGTCGCAAAAATAACCGGCAACAAAGACGTCGCACCCGTGCCGTGCCATTTACCTATTGTTTACAAAGCTGCACCTGCCAATGAAGTTGCTCATTAGGAATATTTTCCCTCAATCCAGTTCATGATCGTGCACGACATTTTGACAACAGGGAAAATATAGGCATCAGAAAAAGAAAGCAAAGATCGAAAAATAATCAGTGCCACTCCTCTCCCCTTCGTCACTGGGAAAATAAATCAACTTACCTTATCATCACTTCATCTGGGATAACCATTCTTGCTCAGGATCGGGTCATTAGCGAAATTATAATCATGCAATTCGGTCCTCACTAAAAGGAAGACGTGTCAATATCACATTCTCCGTGATATCGTTGTAGTTCAACGAACATTTTACACCAAAACAACAATCCATCTAAACAGACTTGCAAGCAGATCACCGCTTGTTTTTTTTCATCTATTAGAACACTAGTGCATGACGGTATAAATGCCGACAAGACGCATAATATGGCTGAAAAAATACAATAGTCTCGCGTGGTGAATGACAAGTCCTATAACTTAATGGAGTAAACATGTCATACATCTGCGGCGTTATGACAAGTGGCCGAAGGGAAGCTTCCAAACGTTTCATGATTCATGCCCCCCCCCCCCTTCCCCCGCACGCGGCGAGTGGAGGAAGCCACACAGCTGCTCCGAGAAGGGGCTTGTTATGACAGACACAAGCTGACCTTCACTCCCCCCCTCCATATTCCCCATCCCCATCACCCCGAAGCAATCACCGATAAAACCTCCCGTCAAATGAAGCACAGCCACAAGTCTCTCGACATTTGTTAGCATCGACAATAACATAAATGACAATAACGCCAGGCCTCGGCGGCTTTGGGCCATGACTCAAGCTCCGAAGAGGTGATAGTGACGTCAAAAGAGCAAGAAATGGGCCGTCATACTTCAACCTACCTCATAACACACAGCTTGTTACTCATCATGAGAGGGCGGGGGAAGAGTGAATAAAAATGGAGGCGAGAGAGAAACAGGAAGGGGGGGGGGCAGGCAGGGTACTAAGAGGGGGTTGGGGTGGGGATGAGTGGGATGAGACAAGGTCCCAACAAGGGGGGTAAGGGAAGGGAGGGGGGGGGGGGTGGAGGTTAATGGTATGATGTACGAACAGAGGGGAATATGGAAGATGATGCGGGCAGAAGAGGAGGAAAAGGAAAGAAATAAAAAAAGACGAAGTGTGATGGCGGTGAAAGTAACATACAAGGGCAAGAAAAAAAATCAACGCCCGCGAGATGGGTGTAGCTACAAAGTATCAAAAAAAAGAAAAAAAAAAAAAAGAAAAGAAAAGAAAAAAGTTTGACCTAGGTGTGTGGGAAGACTGAAGGATAACAACCGGCGTGGGGGAGGAGGGGTGGCTTGTATCTATAGTTACGACGATCTTCTTTGCACTAATGACATCTTCTGTTCTCCTAAGTCTTCCACGAAGGAAACTAACCACCCAGCGGAGGAAGGAAAGAGCTGTTGCATCATCCTGACCGATTTCCAAGAAGAAAAAAAAAACGAACAAAAAAATAGATTTCATACTTAAACCCAATCATCCGCCCATATGGTTATCTTGCATAACTCCCTCGCGTGTGATACACAAGTCACACCCTCGAAATATCTGATTCGGAAACACAACACCCAGAATACAGCTTTATCCAATCTCCAAATATTCTAATATCTATTGTCTTACTTTTAAACATTCTCGAAATGTAGATTATCTAACCTTCAAATAACATCGAAATATCTCTTGTCTAATCGCCAAATATTCTATAAAAACAAGTCTAATCTTCAACTATTCCCGAAATATCTCTTGTCTAATCTTCATATATTCTCGAAATACTCCGAGACACGCCCGACCGCTAAGGAACTCGTCACACATGCTAGAGGCAGATGGATCATTGTGCTTTTATAAAACCCGCATGACGAGTATGTAGCAGGGACGAATTATATTACTAAGCGCTCTTTTATACTACTGGCACTTGCTGCTTTGATGGGTATGATGATGATGATGATGATGATGATGATGATGATGATGATGATGATGGTAGTGGTAATATTGCTGCTGCTGCTAATGATGATAACGCCGATGAAGAAGAAAAACAAGCAGAAGAAGTAGAAGTACAAGATGATGAGCCCGAACAGGGAGAGGAAGAGAAGGAAAATGACAACGAAGAGGAGAAAGAGGAAAGTGCGACCATCTCTCACACCCCCTTTCGCCTTCGCCTGCAGCCCCGTCAGCGCCCAGGCTCTTAATTACTCCGAACGGGTTATTACTCGCCCCCTGTCACTCCAAACGACCCCCCTCCCCCCCTCCCCCAGCACGCCCACTCCGCCGCCCACCCTCAAACGGGCCTGACTCATCTTGCATAAATATCATCTCAAGACTCCTGCCTCTTCTTCGTATGGGGGTGGGGGGAGGGGGGGACTGGCCGGAAGCTTGATCACGACTGTCTGAGAGCTTAGAAGCACCTCTGGGAACAATGGAGGTTTGTGGAAGACTGTCTGTCTGTCTGTCTGTCTGTCCCTCTCTCTCTCTCTCTCTCTCTCTCTCTCTCTCTCTCTCTCTCTCTCTCTCTCTCTCTCTCTCTCTCTCTCTTTTCTCTCGTGTTTATGACTATGTAAATAACTCTATTTGTTTGAATATCCAGCTTTGTGGGCTTTTGTTTGTCTTCATATTTATATTAGGGTACCTGTTTATGCTTGCGTGCCTGTAAAACTCTTTGAAGTGAAAGGAAAATAATTCTTGCATAAAAAATAAATAGGTCCGCTAAATTTTATATTATTATCATTATAATAATAATAAAAATATTTTTTATTATTATCATTATCATCATTGATATCATCATAATAAAAACAAGAACAATAATAATAAGAATGATGGTCAGAATGATATGAATAATAATAATAATAATAATAATAATAATAATAATAATAATAATGATAATAACAACAAAAAACAATTAAATCAATAAACAAAATTTAAAGACAGAAACGGCAACCATAACTATAACAAGAACAAGAGCAACAGCATCAATAACAACAAAACACAATAAAAACTGCCAAGAAGAGGCCGCAATAAGGCCATGCGCTCGTTTTCCCTCTCCCTCTCCCTCTCCCTCTCCCTCTCTCTCTCTCTCTCTCTCTCTCTCTCTGTCTCTCTCTCTCTGTCTCTCTCTCTCTGTCTCTCTCTCTCTCTCTCTTTCTCTCTCTCTCTTTCTCTCTCTCTGTCTCTCTCTCTCTCTCTCTCTCTCTCTCTCTTTCTCTCCCTCTGTTCGTCCAGCGCTGCCTCCCCATATCCGGCCCAACATAAATATTCCAGCGGAGGACAAAGCTTTTTTTCACGCGGCCTCAGGTTCTCATAAAGGCAGCCGAGCCTTATCCATGGACCAGGGGGGGGGGTCACAGCGTCATAGCAACAGCCCAATATAAAACGTTGGATCTGAGGTCGTTTTCACATCATGGGGGAAGGAGGTGGGTGGGGGTATGGGAGGACAGACGGGCAGGGGGGGGGGGGGGTAAAAAAAAAGGCTGTGCTTTGACCTAGTTTCGAAAATGCGGTCTTGTAGGATTCTTGGCTCATCCTGTTATAAATACACTGCGTCATTACTAGTCTATAGAAGAATAAATGGATCACGACTTTTCTTCCCACGCCGCGGTGGAACGCCTCGCTATGCAACTACACCACACACCTGCAACACTCGTCCACATCCCCTCCCCTCCCCTACCCCATCCCTCCAGATACACCACACACCACCACCTCTCGCCACGACGACACATACCATAACGCACCACTTTCATCACCACTCTTCTATTTCCCCCCGAAAGGCTCTCCAAAGCCTTCTCGTATTTTCTTGGTTTTCTGGCCCTCCTTTTTCGTTCTTTTTTTCTTTTCTTTTCTTTCCTTTTTTTTTACCTGAGACTCTTTTCTCCAGCACTTGTTACCAGGTGAACAGACACAGCCCCTAACGCACACCAAGTCGCCCTCGAACTGATGGCTCTCCGGCGTGCGAGTGCCCATTAGGCCGAGCTGAAAGGATGACGTCTATTAAAGAAGCGGATATGTAGTGCGGGGGCCGAGGCGGAGGGAGGGAGGCTGGCAGTACGGACCATGAGGGCGAATGGGGTTCGGGGGGTATGGGGGAAAGGGGGGGGGGGCGATGGGAACGCGAAGCTAGATGGGCATTTTGGGACTGAAGGGTATGGGATCGGTCGATACAGGAGTTCGCTGCCTTTATTAGATAATGGGGCCAATGAAGTCTACAGCATTGCAAGGGCAATCCATCAACTGCCACAGTCGTCATGATGACGCTGGGAAAGCCAGGTCAGGCCTGACCCTCTCTTTCCATACCTTCTCTAACGTCTCACCTCTGTCTGTCTGTCTGTCTGTCTGTCTGTCTGTCTGCCTGTCTTTCTGTCCGTCTGCCTGGCTCTAAAACATACACAACCAATATCATCACCAAAGAACGAACTCAAACTCATATGACAAAGCGCTCAAACATGACCTTATGTTCCTAGAGCCTAACGCAATTAACATGAATCATGCCCTGCAGCATAACACAATCGGGTCCAATAAAGGTAAATTGCCATCAATCAATATTGCATTTTCATACGGTATGAAAACGCGTTGCACTCTTCATAAAATACAACCGTACCAGGAATTAACACCACTCTACAATTCAATTACTCTATCCATTATTATTCCAAGAGCTCTACATCGTATATTTCCAGTGGCGAGTTCTACGGCCTACTTCACCTGTAAACAACAACAACAACAACAACAACAACAACAACAACAACAACAACAGCAGCAGCGACAGCATCAACAACAATAATAACGACAAGGACGACCAAAGAAATACCATGACACACCTGGTCGTTCCCGAATCTTCCCAGAATGAAGTGATGACGACTTTTCTAGAATGCTCGCATGGCTCTCCAAACTTCAGGTGATATGCTCTCACGCACGACCCTTGGCATTCTTATTTCTATCTTATGTGCTCTTAATTCTACATTTATTTATTCACTCTTTGTTTATGCATGCACGTACCCTCTTTCCTTCTTCCTTCTTCCTCTCCTCCTTTTCTCTCCCTCTCCCTCTCCTCTTTCTCCTTCTCCCTCTCTCGCCCCCTTCCCCCATCTCTCCTCCCCCCTCCCCTACCCACCAATTCTCTCACACACTCCTCCTTTTCCTCATTAAGTTCCATCCATTAGCATTCATATCCTCCGCCGTCCTCCCAGCCTTTCATATCCCAACTCTTTTTTATCACAAAAGAAGCACAAGAAAAAAAAAACAAGGAAAAAATAACAAAAAAAAGAAGAGAAAAAGAAAAGAAAAAAAATCTCATAACCCACACTTCCTCCTTAAAACCCCACTTTGTTCGGGCGTGTGAGTCATCCTAGGTCACGACAGGCTTTGCTTATAAAGTCCCGGAGTGAAGGAGGGTGAAGGTGTGTTAAAATATCCTTCGTTGCGTTATTTCCAGAGGGATGGAGAGTTACGGCATGATAAATGTGGTTTGCATAGCAACTTTGCTTTGCTCTTTCTTAATATAACATAGAATGAAAACCAAATAGTTTAACAGATATACATACGCAAGGATTCACCGAAAGGAAATGCCAGTTTGAAAATCAATGGAGAAGCCGATGATAAAATTCCAAATGTAAGGAGGGAAAGAGCCTGTCTGGCTTAGAAGTGCTGAGCTTTCCGTCAGGTCGAGAGCGCAGGTGTGACCTTCTTGCGACCTTGCCTGTTGGGCCTTAAAGCATTTTTAAGGTGAGGGAAAGACGTAAAAGAAGTGCGCACACGCGCGCGCGTGTGTTTAATTTACTTTTAATGTATATGTTTTTTTCTTACTCGACACCAACCCTTAATCCACCACATAAAACAAACAACCATACAAATAAATCAACCCACCCAACAAGAATACAAACATTCATAAACAACCAACCAACCAACTAATAAATACATCAGACAGAAACAACCACCACCACCAACAACAACAACACTTCCACCTATCCACCTGTTTTTGCCAATCGTTTCGCCTTCCACTCATTTCCGATCCGAGCTCACGTCTTCCGCAGCTGCCAGAGGTTTCCGGCCGGATCGCAGACGCACTTCCGGAGCGGTAAACATCGCGCTCGGAGGCCAAGTAGCTTCATCTCAGCCAACGGAAGCTGACGACCAGACGCGCTTAACGAGTGTGTTGTGTATACTGATATGAGTGTTTATTGCGTATATGTATACATATCCTCTATGTGTGTGTGTAGGAAAAATATATATACATACATACATACATTCATACATACATACATACATACATAAATACATATATATATATATATATATATATATATATATATATATATATATATATATAAATAAAGAAAATGAGAAAGAGAAATACAAAGATCGACATATAAATAAAGAGATAAAGAGATTAAAAGAGAGAGAAATAGAGAGCCAGAATATAAATATATAATTGTAAACGTCTATCCATTTCTTCCGCATGCATAATGACTAAAAAAATAAAAGCACGAATAACCACCCAAAAGGACATGACAAAATAAAAAGTTTAAAGATAGAACAAAAATGAAGGGCTATCATCTTTCACTTCTTTTGTTGCTTCCTGTGCATCTCATGTCGAGGCTCCTTCACAGCCTACACGTGGCAACTACCTAACTAAGTAAATAAATATAAATAATACTAAAAGGGAGTAAGAAACAAAAAAAAAAACACTTTAACGTCATCAACTGCGGAGGAAAAAGTTTAGTCGCCTTATTACAGCTTGATATTACGGTCTTCCTGGTTCAACACGTGACGTCAACCTCCATCTATTTTCCTTTTATGTGAGAATCATCCCCTCGTTTCGCAAAGCAGGAGAAGGGAAACGCTGAGAGGGTGAAAAATATAGAAGTAGGCCGGGGTATTTTTTTTCCCTCCCGGATGTGTAACAGTAGTCAACAATGAGCTAAGTGCTATCGAACGTATTCTCCGCACATGAGATTCCTCGACAAAAGGAGAGCGAGGCTGATGGCTAAATCCTTTCAAACTGCCTGGCCGTAATAATC
>BOPN01010406.1:15000-23475 GCA_017312705.2 Penaeus japonicus
AGAGAGAGAGAAAGAGAGAGAGAAAGAGAGAGAGAGAGAGAGAGAGAGAGAGAGAGAGAGAGAGAGAGAGAGAGAGAGAGAGAGAGAGAGAGAGAGAGAGAGAGAGAGAGAGAGAGAGAGAGAGAAGAGTAAGGAAACGAAACGAAACGAAAAATAAAAGAGAACGAGGGAGAAGGAGAGAGGTAATGAAAGCAATAGAAAAAGGAGACCTACAAAAAAAAAAATAAATAAAAAAACAGAGGAATCCAAAAGTAGGGAGAACTGGGGGGGGGGGGAGAGTCAGAGTCGCAGAGAAGAGCCCGACACCAGATGGCGCGCGAGTCATAGGCGAGGAAGTCAAAACGACATCGGAAATGACGATTGCTACTTTTTTTTCTTTTCTTTTCTTATCTTTTCTTTTTTTTTTACTATCAAGGCACCGCGGGAGAGCCAAGCCTTGAGCGCCGCGGACAAGAAAGGCGGTGTGCTGTGTAGGGGGTGAAGGCGAGGACGGGCCAAGTAAGAGGCGAAGACTGCTCAAAGAAGGTAGTAATGTGCAGAAGGGCCAGGGAGGGAAAGGAGAGGAGGGGAGGAGTGAGGAAGGAAAGGCGTGAGGAGGTGGAGGAGGGTGGAGGAGGCTGGAGGGAAGAGGAGTAAGAGGGTGCAAGGGGAGGAGGAACGAGAGAGAGAGAGAGAGAGAGAGAGGGAGAGAGAGAGAGAGAGAGAGAGAGAGAGAGAGAGAGAGAGAGAGAGAGAGAGAGAGAGAGAGAGAGAGAGAGAGAGAGAGAGAGAGAGAGAGAGAGAGAGCGAGAGAGAGAGAGGAAAGGGGAATGGATGGAAAGATCAGAGTGGACGAGTGGAAGGACAGGGGAAGGTAGGGGAGGAGGGGGCGAGGGAGAGGGTGGGAGGAGGGACAAGACATCAAAGCACCGTCTGGGCCACGAGGGAGGCAAGACGTCAAGGTATTATGCAATAAGGTGCAGGCAGAGCATACAGAGGGAAAGATAAGTGGGCGAGGGAGTGGGCCAGAGGAGAGATAACGTGAAGGTGCGAGGGAAAACTATTTTAAAAATTTGACAAAGTATGACTGCCCAGGTAGAGGGAAGGAAAGGCTTAGTCGTCAGTCCTTGGAGGCAAAAGCGCAGGTGAGCAAGGGAGGAAATATCTAGCGTGTGCGTGTGTGTATGTTTACGATACGTTACTCACGCGCATGACGGCTGCGGTTGGTGACTTACGGCGCGCCAGGAATGCGCCCCTCTCACCCCCTCCCCCTCTGGTTCCCCGGATCCGGGTTCGGCAGCGTCAATCAACGGCTAACTGGCGCGAGGTTCGGCGACACGACCAAACCAACACCTCCCTGTCTCGAGGGACGCTCTGATGTGACGCACCGCCGGGTCCGCCGCGTTACCTACGCTTCGTGTCCAGATACGAGTAACATGCTGTCACTCACCCCCCACCCCCTACCACCACATTCCACCCTTTTGCTCCACTTTTCCCCTTCCCCCCTCCTCCCCTCCGAACCACTGGACGCTGGCTCCGGGACATGCGTACACTCATGCCGCTTCTTCCCTTGCTTTCCTGTCATTTACCTCTTGTTTACCATTTGCCATCCTCCTGCCGCTGTTTGTGTCCTCGCCCGTATGTGTATGTCGTTCGCGAGTCTGTGCCAACGCTTTCTTGCTGGCCTTCTGCCTATCTTCTTCTTTTCTTCAATGATGACCTTGTCTTTCATGCACATTCTCATATTCATTCTTTCTCTCTCTCTCTCTCTCTCTCTCTCTCTCTCTCTCTCTCTCTCTCTCTCTCTCTCTCTCTCTCTCTCTCTCTCTTTCTTTCTCTTTCTCTTCCTCTCTCTTATTTCTGTCTCCCTGCTTGCATATCAGTCTGTCTGTCTGTCTCTCTTAGCTGCTCCTATCCTCCCTTCAACCCCCCCTTTTCTCCCTACCACTCCTCAACCCTCATCCCTACCTCCGCCCTTATGTCCTTGTTACGCTTCTCTCCTTACCACAGCGTATAATTTCTTCTTTCTCACTCTTAATGCGCCCTAGCCTCTTCCTCCTAATCTCCTCCCCCTTTCCTCTCCTTTCTCCTCCTACTTCCATCTCTTCTATCCCCCTCCCCCTTCCTTCCCCTCCTTTCTACACCCCCTCCCTGGCATCTTCCTCACTTCCCTTCCCCACTCCTTCCCCTCCCTCCTATGTGAACATGCCAGACTTACGACAGCAAAGCTTCCAATCGTGCACTGAGATCCTGGGCCAAAAATCTATGGGACAGCGTGTTTACTGACGATGGGGGGAAGAGGGGAAAGGGGGGAAGAGTGGATGTGACGTGAGGGAAAAGGGGAAAGAGGGGGTTGGGGGAAGAGCGGATGGGAGATAAGGAGAAAGGGGAAAGGGGAGAGTGGATGGGAGGCGAGGGAAAAGGGGAGAGTGGAAGGAGGCGAGGGAAAAGGGGAAAGAGGTGGGGGAGCGGATGGGAGGAGGGGGGAAGAGGGACGGGGTAGGTAATGCGCTGGTCCAACAGAGCTTACCCATAGCGCCGACCACAGACCGCCTTTCCAATGATCTGAAGCTAGCCGCAAATACCGCCCCCCCCCCACACACAAACACACAGATACACAAACAAAACAAACATACACACACACATGCACACACATACACACGAACACGCGCACACACACACAGAAACACAAACAAAACAAACACACACACAAACACACAAAAACACAAACAAAACAAACAAACAAACACACACACACACACACAAACTCTCTCTCTCTTTCTTTCTTTCTTTCTTTCTTTCTTTCTTTCTCTCTCTCTCTCTCCTGCGTACCCAACACTCCCCAGCTGGAGAACACATGTCCCACACGCTAATAAAGAATATAAATAAACTTGCAGAGAGAGAAAAAAAGAGGGGAAAAACTCATTAGCTCTATCCTCTCTATCCTATCCTATCCACCCCTTTCTCTCTTTCTTTCTCTTTCTCTTGCTCTCGTTCTCGCTCTCTCTCTCTCTCTCTCTCTCTCACACACACACACACACACACACACACACACACACACACACACACACACACACACACACACACACACACACACACAGACACACACACACACACACACACACGGAAAAAAAACAGTACTCAACATCAATAAAGCACAGTCTCCGTAAACAATACAAATAAAGGCGTCAGGTAAAACGCACTTTTTCCATCCCCTGCGGCCAAACCAGACAGGAGAGAGAGAGAGAGTCTGTCCTGGTAGAGTGAAAGCGAGGCTGCAACAAAAGCTGGTGTATTGTGGTAGTAACCTCGCCACAACAATTATCTTATTATATGCAAACCTTCAGCAATGGAGGACTGGGGATAAAAAAAAACTACTGTTTAAGGGACAGTCTCAGACGGAGCGGTTCTCTCTCTCTCTCTCTATTTCTCTCTCTCTCTCTCTCTCTCTCTCTCTCTCTCTCTCTCTCTCTTTCTCCCTATTTCTTTTACATACGTACAAAATACACCCCCTGAAATTCCTTTAATACGCACAAAAAAAAAAAAAAAAAAAACACGGAGCGAACGGCATACAGTATAAAAGAAAGACAAGAAAGAGGAGTCGACGAAAGAAACACAGAAAAAACGCGAGCATCCGGGACCTTCTGACGTCACAGGAGCTCCTATCACCTGGCATCCATCTGGCGGGCAAACATACGACCTATAGCTTTATGTAAATAAAAAGAAAAAACAAACAAACGAAAAATTAATTTATTCCATGACCCTGCGCTAAGAACAAAAAAACACAACGAACCACCATAATCCAAACAAAAACGCGATAAAAACATCCCTCTTTCGAATGAATATAAACGTGAAAAATCAACTGCCACCTTGGGAAAAAAAAACATAAAAACAGATCGGGAAAAATTACATCTGGTTGGAAGCGAGTCTTTCTCCCTCTGTAAAACTAGGCACTTCAAACGCCATTTCCCGAACACGTGACTCCCTCTCTGCGAAGTCTAGAAGTGTAAAATCCCTCCCTCTTTGTTTTGAATATGGGTGGGTCTTTGCAAGGGCCAAGACAACAAAGCTGGGAATTGCCCAATGAATATAAATATAATTTTCAATTGACTCACACCCTATGTATATACTGTATGCCACTCCATAGAACAATAACTCACGACTGACCGGAAGTTTACTCATGTATCTATATGAATAAAATTCAGTGAATATTATATAGTAATTGGATCTTCGCGGGAATATAGTCTCGTATCTTACCATGTCGTACTGACAACCCGCAATTTGGGCAAAGTGGTTCATTCTTGTTAAAAGTAAAAACAAAATAAAAATGATGGGAAATTACTCCACGCCTAACAAAATTTGCAAAATTCTACACTGTATACTGAAGCTAAAACAAATTATTTAACCAATATGTACAGGGATTTAAAAAAATAATAATGTCCACAAATTCTCCCATACCACCATCAAAGATAACAAAAGAGACACGACCTTTTCCCCCTCGATCCTTGATTTCCATAAACACCCCCACACGCTCAACAACACCACCAACACCAAAACAAACATGATTCCCCACATTAAAAAAGTACCCTTTTTACTAAAAAAAAAAAAGAGATCTTTTACCCTTTAAAAAAAAATCCAATCTCCCACATAATCAACAACAGCAAAATGAAACACAACTCTTTTTTACACTTTAAAAAACAAAACAAAACAAAAAAACTCAACAACAATAACAAAAGACACCTACCTACCCTTCTGACAACTCGCGAAACAACACGCATTTCCGCCCGCCTCCCCGGCAAAACAATTCGATCATCCCATCTCAGACGACGTAGATTAAGTGAGGCTTACGCAACACGGATGGAAAACACTTAAGAATCCATCACGAAGACGCCTTTCACTCAGGGCGGGTAGGGGGAAGAAGGGGGTGAAGGGGGGAGACAGGGCGAAAGGGAGGGGGGGGGGGTAGGGAGACAGGGCGAAAGGGAGGGAGGTAGTAGGGAGAGAGGACGAAAAGGAGGGAAGGAGGTAGAGAGTGAGGGCGAAAGGGAGGGAGAGAGGGATAGGGTGAAAGGGATGGAGAGATAGAGATGGAGAGAGATAGAGATGGAGAGAGAGAGAGAGAGAGAGAGAGAGAGAGAGAGAGAGAGAGAGAGAGAGAGAGAGAGAGAGAGAGAGAGAGAGAGAGAGAGAGAGAAAAGGAGAGGGGGAGGGGGAGGGGGAGGGTGAGGGTGAGAGTGAATGTGTGTGTGTATGTGTGTGTGTGTGTGTGTGTGTGTGTGTGTGTGTGTGTGTGTGTGTGTGTGTGTGTGTGTGTGTGTGTGTGTGTGTGTGTGTGTGTGTGTGTGTGTGTGTGTGTGTGTGTGTATGTGTGTGTATGTATATGTGTGTGTGTGTGTGTGTGTGTGTGTGTGTGTGTGTGTGTGTGTGTGTGTGTGTGTGTGTGTGTGTGTGTGTGTGTGTGTGTGTGTGTGTGTGTGTGTGCGTGCGCGCGCGCGTGGTCGCGGGAGTATTCATATACATGTCTTGTGAAGCTCATGCTTAATTAACAGTGTACGCTTACATTTGTATATATGCATACATGTCTGCATGCGTATGTTCATCCACCTGTGAGTATGCACGCATGAAGGTCTTCGTGCAACAACATGAACCCTCACTACCAGGAACCACTTCCAGCCATGTTCTTCTGAAGTACTTGAAGATTGTTGTTTCAGTTGTGTTTCTTTCCCTCAGCCGCTACGGTTAAATATACCTCTACTTCCACCTACCCATCTCCATCTTATCAACCCCCACCTCCCATCTCCCATCCCCTACCTCCACCTCACATCTCCCACCACCACTTCCACCTCAACCTGTCCATCTCCACCTTCCACCTCCCATCTCCCATCCCCTACCTCCACCTTACATCTCCCACCACCACTTCCACCTCCACCTATCCATCCCCACCTTCCATCTTCCACCTTCCACCTCCCATCTCCTACCCTCCATCTCCACCCCCTCTTCCCATCATTCAAAAGGATCTGATAATCCCCCAATCCTCAACCGCGGCCCAGCTTACGTCCCGCCCCGTCTTGCGTCTGCTTGCACGGGAAATTTGAGTTTAACTTCAAACACACGGATCCCCTCGCCTCGCGCACTGTGGGACGCGGTACACAGTGCCCGTTGGAGAGACAACAATCCACTTTGCAGTAATGTATTTGGCCAGAACTCTCCCCCGCGCCGGCTAACGAATTCCAAGGCCACTTCCTGATAAACTTGACGTGAGCCAACAACGGTCTGTCGGCGAACATCTTGCTTCTGCTAACTGTTCCTTGCAATAAGTAAACAGAGCGAGAGAGAGTGAAAGAAAGATAAAAAAAAATGTACAGTTAGATCAGCCGAGTTCGTCTCTTCCCTTCCCTTCCCTTCTCTTCTCTTCTCTTCTCTTCTCTTCTCTTCTCTTCTCTTCTCTTCTCTTCTCTTCTCTTCTCTTCTCTTCTCTTCTCTTCTCTCCTCTCCTCTCCTCTCCTCTCCGTCATCCAAGCTTCCATGAAAATGAAATATTTAGTCAACACATCTTCATTTCCTGGAGGAGACGAGAGTTCGCGACGGTAATGCGCATTTCTTAATGTTCTGACAGCACCTACGACGTCTTGGCAACAGCAAATTGCCTTTCGGTGGCATTTATTATCCAAGAGAGAGAGAGAGAGAGAGAAAGAAAATATATATCTTGATTTCCCTTGTAATTTCCACGTTGCCCTATTTTCTTTGTTCCTTTTTACTCCCCCTCCCTACGTTCTATTTTTTTTCTTTCTTTTTCTCTCTCTTCCTCCCTCTCAACCCTCTCCCCTTCCACCCACCTACCTACCCACCTACCTACCTACCTACCTACCTACCTACCTACCTACCTACCTATCTACCTACCTACCTACCTACCTACCTACCTACCTACCTACCTACCTACCTACCTACCTACCTACCTACCTACCTACCTACCTACCTACCTACCTACCTACCTCCTACCTCCTACCTCCTACCTCCTACCTCCTACCTCCTACCTCCTACCTCCTACCTCCTACCTCCTACCTACTACCTCCTCCCTCCTTCCTTCTACCTCTCTCCACCTCCCTCCCTTTCTCGCCTTCTCTCTCTCTCTCCCTTCCCTCTCTCCCTCTCCCTCCTCCCTCCCCCTATCCCTCTCCCTATCCCTCTCCCTTTATCTCCCCCTCCCTCCCCCTCTCTCTCTCTCTCTCCTATTTCCTCTTTCAAAACAGCCTGCATTATCTTATCCCGTCGCATCCATTCTTCCTGATTTACTGGCCGCACTCATAACACCTTCCTTATCTCTTCCTGTCTCCAGCCTCTTCGCCATTGCATCCACTCCTTCTAATATATCATCTCCTCTAATGCCTCTACGCCTTATTGCACATTCTTTCTCTTTCCCTCATTATGCAACGAGACCGTATTTATTGTTTTTTTCATCCTAGTCTGCCTCTTCGTGTGTTCTTGGCGTTCTCACTATAATTCCCTTTCCCCTTTTCTACTCCACCCAATGCTAACCAATTCCTCTCGCGCGCGCGTGTGTATGCGAGAGAGATGAAGAGAGAGAGAGAGAGAGAGAGAGAGATTTATATATATATATATCATCTCCTCCCGAGGCTCTGTGGCGCACCCTCTTGCCTCCTGGCTGGCTCAGTCCCTCAATCATCTTTCTGGGTACCTTCTCTCCCGCTCATCTTCGCCACTCAAAGGACTTCATCGCTCGTATTCGCGGGGTCACGCCCTCGACCATGATGAGTCTGGACGTCGAATCCCTATTCACGAATGTCCCGCTCGACGATGTCCTTGCCTTCCTGTAGAGGAACCTTCTTCATGAGGACCCCCGCCTCCATCTACCCACTGACGTCTTTCTTCAGCTGATCCGTGTGTGGATTCCAACTCCTTCTCTTTCGAAGGACGTTTCTACTCTCAGACCTTCGGTGTTGCCATGGGCTCTCCCCTTTCTCCTGTCTTAGCCAACCTGTTCATGGAGTTCTTCGAGGCTGAGCTGCTTCCTTCCATCTCTCATCGTCCTGCTATTTGGCTGAGATACGTCGACGACGTCTTTGCCCTCTTGCTCCATGATCCTGCTCTCTTCCCGAATTTCCTGGATAAGCTGAATTCTCTCTCTCCTTCCATTCGTTTCAAGGTAGAATGGGAGGCCGACGATCGGCTCCCCTTCTTGGACACCTTAATTCACCGCTCAGGTGACTCCTTCTTTTTTTCAGTGTATAGAAAACCCATATACAGCGGGATGTATATACACTTCTCCTACCACCCTCTCCATGTTAATAGAGGTGTCGCCACTTCTCTCTTTCTCCGTGCTCTCCGCATATGTGACCAACAGCACCTGGATGGAGAGATCAATTTTCTACGTTGATCCTTCGGCAAGCTGGGGTACCCTCGTTTCGTCCTTGACGCCGCGCTCTCCAACGCCCGCCGCACCTTCTACCAGGACCCTCCCCCCAGAGAGACTTCTCA
>BOPN01010407.1:0-2500 GCA_017312705.2 Penaeus japonicus
ACACACACACACACACACACACACACACACACATATATATATATATATATATACATGTATGTATGTATATATATATGCGGTGCCTATATTATTAAAATTATCCTCCTTATCATTATCATTGCTGTCATCACTAGAGTTGCCATTGATATTACTATCAAAATTGTAATAACTTGTTCTATGATAACAATTGTTTCCAAGATTAGTGTCGTTATCCTTATTTCCATTGTTGTTGATGTTTTAAAAAATGGTTGACATAACAAAGGGACCGAGTCAGCCGCTCGTTACGGTCTTCAAAAGGCCGGAAGACCGTAGTTGGTGACCCAACCTCCTATCCCTTGCTAACCACAGGGACAATAACATCTAGCAACAGATGTTCATGCCCTGAGCTGGGCAAGAACGCACGCTATCTGTACAAAACTGGTTAGCGAATATAACTTTTGTTCAGATTTCCCCTTTGCACCGGTGGGTTATAATCATTTATAACGCTTTTTAAATTCGAAAAATTAAAGAACCTAAAGCAATGGAAAAAATCGTCCACTGCAACAAGTCTCACAGTCTATTTTGTTCCCTTGAAAAAAACAAAGTAACTAATTACGTAAATGTCCTGCAGAGACAATTTAGTGTGGCGAACATTCTAATTTAGGTGCAAGAACCATAGACAGCATTGAAATAAAAACATTTGCCTTTTGAATTTGAAGATTCCAAGATTGGGAAATATTACTTATATTAACAATTTGTGTCTGATTGTGAGATTGTTTATCTTCTTTATATCATTTGATTGCTGTATCATAATGCAATATGATGCACATATGGTTTTCTTCTTCTTTATTTGATTGCTACATTAATTGAACATTCCCATCGTTGATTGAATGAACAAGAAGTATTTTGTATTATGAAAGTCATTGATGATATGTATCTCAGTATGAAACTTTTTCAATGTAGTTCGACTTCAAGGAGACTCTGAGGTCCCTGCAGAATAATAACTAAACAATAATTTAAAGAACGGCAACAAAGAAATAGTTCATTTATTTGTATGAAATAGGAATTCCATATAGATGTGATAATAAAAAAAAAAAAAAAAATATTACATGTTTTCATGTAAGTATATTCATGTATGGTCTTATCAGCAATGTGGTCCACTGTGCGATTTACTGCATAACATTCAACGCCAGTTACAATGTCGACGGTAAGATGTAACGGATAACTTCAACTGATGAGCAAACAATGAAGCTATTGAGAAAGCCAAGGGTTTACCTTTTTTCAGTCCAGCGAACTGTGCAATGCCGCTTAATAACCCTGTGTACTCTACTCTATATTTCCTGGGCAGTCCTCTTCGTGGTACGATTCTCTTGTAGCTAATAACTGGAAGGGAAAGCAGCGAGCGAAAAAATAAAAATCCATATACATCTTTAGAATGTTTCTAAATAATGTTATTATAAATGTGATTCTGACATTTATGTAAATAATGTTTGCGAATGCTTTATTGAGTTACTCATGTAACAAGAAAAACGATTAGCAGCACATAGTAAAGGTTTTAGAATGCCCTTATAGATGGCAACAATCCTTTGAAGAACAGGTATTTTACTGCACTCATTGTGTAATAAATCTAAGGATCCATTTGCCATGTTTCATTTACTATCTCCATTTGTGTAATTGCTCTGCTCTCTCACGGGAACGAATTATACTGTAAGACTCTAAACAATTTCTGGGCCAGTGTTATAGTCAATCGAGCTTGACTAGTCATGGTCTGACATTTCAGCTTCCTTTGTCTTTCCTGATTTATGAAGTTTTATTTTTCACGTGACCTTTTGAATCTGTTTGATGGTATATTCGTTCGAAGGCAAGCCTCCTCTATTTCGGTTTCTTTGCTAAATGCACTTGTACGCAGTCTAACGGTTTGCGTAATATTCCAATATCATGAAGGCATATATAATCATAGGGCATTAGGAGAAAATAGAGATTAAGATCGAATGAGGATGAAAATTTGTTTGATGGTATGTCCATTCGAAGGCAAACCTCCCCTATTTCGGTTTCTTTGCTAAAAACACTTGTATGCAGTCTAACGGTATTCGTTATATCCAATATCATGCAGAGATATTTGACCATAGGGCCTTAGTCGAGAACAGAAATGAAAATCGAATTAGGATGGAAATTGGAAATGTGCGAGGCACAGCTTCTGAACTATATATGCCTAACCTCTGTATGAAATAAAGCTTGCTAAACACAAAACCTTGATGACCCTATTTTCCATATTAATAAATTGTATCTCTTAACATCCCGGACATCATATGTACACTTAAATCAGAAGTCGACACAAAATACACGCATAAATCAAATCTATATTTTTTCCGAAAATGTAGAAAGTTAATCCGCAGCAGAAACGACACAGAACCAGTATGAATAAGTGAACAGCTTATAATGACCTTCCTGAAGTACATCCAACACTCGTTAGTGTAATCCTCCCTTTTGTATTCCAGATATATGATACTTTTCACCGTCA
>BOPN01010409.1:0-5000 GCA_017312705.2 Penaeus japonicus
ATATATATATATATATATATATATTATTGTAAGCCAATAATGACACTTTCAATAAATCAACATCATCCATGTGACCACAGTACAGATAATGAACAAATCAACTCTTATCATGCATCATAATCACTATATCATACTAAACAGAATGTAAATCAATACTCCTGTTATGAGCCTTCCAAATGAAGTAATTAGGGAGAATAAATCAAGGTAAAATAAACTATTTCAAATGACATACATTTTACTAATTGGTCTAGTTTACATAATCAGTAATTTGGTTCAGGCATTGATTGAACATAAAGTGGCAGTGTTTATACAAACTTAGTACTATTAGTAGACTAAACAGTCCATACTTACCAAGATAAGAAACTAAATTATTATTAACTCTGTCAATCATCAGCTGACTTCCACATAAATCACGGTAAAATATAAGAAATAATTTGTTAAAAGGCACTGATTCTAAGAACACTTTTACTGAAATCACAAAAGTAGAAGAGATTCATCCTGTACCACACATTAAGGAGCTGATGATAAAATCTCAAAGCGAAAAAAAAAAAAAAGAGAGTTTTCGTCTCTTTCAGAACATCCACCCGGTCCACAAGATGAACGAGACGAGACCAGCGCTACAAGACCTCATGGATGCATGGCTATCAAGGGACACATAGAGATCTCTAATTATGAGAATGAGGATTATGAACTCAGCACAATAAGCAATGTAGTAGGGGCGACCTAGCGTGATTCTGCGGCTTAAGCCTATTACTCGACCATAAATAGTTTGCGTTTCTTTTTGAATTCCTTCGTTTTTTTTTTTTCCTCTCTTTTCAAAAATAAATTTCTTCCGGGTTATTTGGAAATTAGTTAATCTTCCGAGGCATAAAGAGACAGCGGTCATCAATAAAACAAGTGCACCAAAGTGTTGTTACAACCAAATTTCAAGTGCAGAGTAATCTCAATCCTTGTGCGTGAACTTGTACGGGATAAAACATAAATGCTATATCTTGTAAATTCAACATGATAACAAAGTATGAGGTAAAAGCATTGGAACACTGAAAGAGGTGGATACATACAGGTTTAAGTGTAAGTAAAATGCATTGTAAAAACTGTGGTTTAAACATTATGTGTATGTGTGTGTGTGTGTATGTGTATATATATATATATATATATATATATATATATATATATATATATATATATATATATATATATATATATATATATATTTATATATATATATATGAGAGAGAGAGAGAGAGAGAGTGAGTGAGTGAGTGAGTGAGTGAGTGAGTGAGTGAGTGAGTGAGTGAGTGAGTGAGTGAGTGAGTGAGTGAGTGAGTGAGTGAGTGAGTGAGTGAGTGAGTGAGTGAGTGAGTGAGTGAGTGAGTGAGTGAGTGAGTGTGTGTGTGTCTGTGAGTGTGATTCTCTGTAAGTTTGAGTGTACTTGTGGATGTGTGTGTGTGCTTGTGCTTGTGTGTGTGGGCAAGTGCATGTGTGTGTGTGTGTTTGTGTATACATGTTCTTGTATGTATATCTACCTTGTACTTCTGTATGTATGCTTGTATGCATATATGTTTGTAGAGGTGTGCGTGAATAGGTCTTACTTACAGTTGTGTGTGTGTTCTCCCTAAAATGAGTTTACTTTAAATAACATTATAGACACACATGGATTATTATCAATCCAATTATCAATCTGGTAGCTTCTAATATAGTGTTTGTCTGGAGTAAGGAACATAAAAAAAAATATATATAGAAATAAATAAGGGCAAAATATGAATGAAAATTTTTGATAACGGAAAATATTTTGATTACCCTTTCAACAAAACTTTTTTTGGTATCAAGTCATACTTGATCTACAATCTATGACTTAAGAAGAAAAAAGAAAATCATTATCTTGAACACATTACCAATGCTTTGTAAAATGTTAATTAAAAATCATTATATCTTTTTCTTTTTTCTTTTTTTCTTGTCACTGAAAAAGTGGACATCATTACCATTTGTGCTGGACAAAGTGGACCCTAGACTACGAGACGAGACACTTAAGGCACATCCACGTGGACCAACGACAACGGGAGAGACCAAGCCAGAGTTCCGGAGTAACGTTTGTTCTTGCGCAAGACAACTTTACTTTTTTGATTCTTTGAGGCCCAACATTTGCGCCATTCTGAAGAACCCAAAAAATGGGAAAAAAGGGTATACAATACAAGAAAACAGATCTAGTAGGACTTCCTAAACCAAGAATCTTTTTCCTATGTCAATTTTTATCACTCCAATAATTCTTTTCTTTTCTTTTTTTCTTCTTTTTTGGTTAATAACTGATAGGTATGTGGGGAAAAAGTTTGCCACACACCTATTAACATAAAATTCATCCTATTAATTGTATCAGCATAGAAAAACAAAATCAATTACAGTACGAGCAAATCATATCCTTGACCATAAAGCCATCGTATCAATGAGCAATCTAAGAATATCATATTTATTCATACATAGTGATCCAAGATAATAAAAAAAAAAAAGCAGGAAAAAGAATCATCATTAAAAAAACAACAACAATGAAATATACCTGCAAGAATTTAGGCAACTACAAACTGATCGTAAAGGCAAATGCCTTTCTTGGAAATCACCAGGATATACCAATCTTAACAAACGAACAATTTTGTCCCCTTTTCTCCAAAGCATACTTGGCTAAAACCCTCAATCGAAGCACCTTCTCAGGCTACCTAGATTTTCCAGACAAGCATCCTCTAACAAGACTGCCAATGAACTTACAATATGAAGTGCTCTTGACACTGCTGTTAACCTGGTAATAATTTGAATCCAAGCTTTTTTTTTTTTTTTAATAATTAGCACCAAACATTTCCACTTGCAATGGAAGAAATGAAATCACTGCAAATGCAATAAGGCATCAAAGTTATCTAAAAATATACACTATCAAATACAATTAGTGTACACTTCATTATTACATTTCAATGGTTCCTAGTTTGTAACTAGAAGCTAGTACTATCTGTGGTGACGTACATGGTTAAAACTAGATGCAGAGATTACATTTCCATAGATGAACAGTCTAGCAATGCAATAATATCCATGAATATCATAAATTAGGCAGAGAGAGGTCACGTACAAGAGTTATTTGCATAATATTTTACTACCTCATCTATGGAAATCCCTTAACGCTACGTTACGAAGAAATAAAAGGCAAGAAGTTCTACTATATTACAAGTTGCATAGATAACATGTGATGTTCTCTTTTTTTAAAAATAACATAAGGCGACTACATGATTGAACTCATATAGCTACTGTCAATGACATGTCGGTCCATTTGACATTAACCAGGACTCTTGTTTGTCTAAAAAGTATCTTTCCTTTACAATCTCATCTAGATGATAAAATTTGAAGCACCTGATGATGTCATGCGATCTTACATCTACCTTGTACACAGGCAAGTAGATCAGTCCTGCATCTCTGCCAAATGTCAACACGATCATTTCTGTTAAATATGTTGATTAATCACTTCTAGAGACAAGGCAATACGATACATATAGAGGATTCTGCACAAGACAGATATTGATACAAGTCTACCTTTCTAGGCTGTACTATTGAAGCGTGTATAATTTACTGCTAAATTATATTGATTGCTCAACCTCCTTATTTAAAAGACCACTATACAGTAGGTATCACTTCCTATACAAAATAATAATACTTGAGTATGTATATACTTGTAGAGTTAGTTTGTGGTAACATTCTCCTTACATCTTTTTAATTCTTTCTACAGAATGCTTTTCATGCCTCTAGGAAACAAGATTACAAGTGATCTTTGTCCATTTCTATAGTACCATCTATAAATGCACATTCATATCAACTAAAAACTAATCTATCTATCTAAACTATCATACATTGCACTGTCATAAACTTTCAATATGTACTTCACAAAAATAGACCATACCCTACTTGGCACAATTACAGGTCAGCAGTCCTGATAACTTTCATGTTGGGAAATGGAAGTATCTCACATCATGAAATAAAATTGTGGAATATTTCCTTAATACTCTCAAAAAGCTTATAAATAGAAATGTGGCACAATTGTTTTTTGAGAGATGGAGAAAGAGAGCTATCAAATTTCATGTTTATATATAATGTTGCAAGCAAATTGCAATGATAAAGCATTAAACTATTCTGATTTTGCTTTATATCCAGTTTTGAAAAATACTAATCAAAGACCATGTAAGAGATGGTCCTTGTTGACAAAAAATATATCTATTCATTCAAATCTCTTTTTAAGACTACATTAGTGAAACAGGGCTATTTGACTGTATAAAGTCTGAAATGACTTCATATATTCATGCAAAATTAGTGGCAAATATAAGTCATTAATACACAGTTAAATAATATTCTCTTCAAACAAAATGTAAACTCTGATACAAGGAAAGTCCATTACACATCTCAACTGAATATAAGAGAAAAAAAAGCATATACCCAAAGGCATTTCTCCAGAATGTGATCTTCAAGGCATATCAAAAATGACATTGGTTTTGGTTTCGTCTCAGAGATCTGTGGGCATTCACTGCGTGCACATCTTCTCCAGAATGGGCAAGATCATGTCGAAGGACGGTCGCTTGCCAGGATCTTCGTTCATGCAAATCCGGACCAACTTTGAGATGTGCGGAGATATGCCCGGTGGAACACTGACGCGAAGGCCCTCTGTGGCAATCTGTGAATGTAGTAAAGCATGAGGATAACCAAAGTCTTGGAATCACACAGTTATTACTACAGAGCTGAAGTATTACCTTTTTTTTTTTTTCTTCTTTTTGTAAAAGAGTTTAAGCTAACCATGCATGGGTTAGATAAAATAATAAAATATTTGATAGCAGACCTCACAGATATTTCTATCCCTTTGATTAGCAGTGAAGTAGACGTGACATATAAATCATACAATGAGTTGTACAACAAATAAATGTTATGCAGATTGGTTTACTGTTCTGTTTTGCAAAAATATAAATAATAAACTTCAAACT
>BOPN01010409.1:10000-20000 GCA_017312705.2 Penaeus japonicus
CTATGAGCTGGCAATCTGCAAATTGAGATCTGGTCGTCCCAGGAACACTTCTAATTGTGCTTTGACATTGTGGAGCCTGTAATGTAAGGTAACCGCCCCCCCATCCCAATTACAAAAAGATTAATAAAGGCATCCTAAGGTGTATGGAGAAGTGTCCCACCATTTGGCAGCTATTTTCAGATGGTCAACTTCACTACCCCCCCCCCCACCTAACTCTTTAATGTCCTTTGTTTGAAGCCCTACCTCTTTAAAGTAATCATCTGAAATATGATTCCCTTAGGCAACTTGATCATGGTCACAGTAAGTGCAAAAAGGGAAAATGAAAAAGTTAAGAACATGATAAATCTTGGTGTGTCTACGAGAGAGGTAAAACACATAAGTATAATAAATATGAGGCCACTTGCGAATGTAACAGGAAAGAGCTCAGGATTGGCTGAGCCTTTGAGGTAAACCCTGATATCATCATAAAGTCACACATCACCACATACGAAGGAAGATCACACTAAAATCACAACTTCCGCAAAAAAAAAAAAATAAAATTAATAATAATAATAATAAATCACCCCTTCTCTGAAAACGGCGCATTTCTCACAGGTTAAAGAAATCATGCTTACCTTAGCCTTGGGAATTCCTCATTGAAATCACGACACACTCGTGGAGAGCACTCCCTCAGAGCCAGGATTTTGGCAACGATTTCATTTCCTTGCCATTTCCCGCGCCACATTTCTCCTGAGGGACTTATAGCAATCTTGGTGTGAAGAGCCAGGTCATTGATATTGATACCTTTGTGCCTGGAGAGGGTAGGGTCGCCTGCAAAGTATAATAATGTGAGACATTCTATGGACTGCATTTACAAGGGTATTTGTTTCATATATCAAAAGAAAGTGTCATTATCCAAAAAAAAAAAAAATTACATATCAAAGAGAGACAGAGTCAGACTGTCCAATTATGCCACAATTACGTTAACCAGCCCCAATTACACTGTCCGAACTACAAATTCCTTGCAGAGAATTTATACTTACGGCTACGAGTCTTCAAACCAAGCCAACTCTGATCCTTGAAGGCAACCTTCTCAAGATTTTGGCCACAGTCAACAGCCAAGCCTGTTAAAAGGATCATTGATTTCTGTGAGTCAATACTATAGTGAAAAGACATATCTAACTCTCACTTGCACAAATAATCACAACACATAAAAAGCCAGACAGACAGACAGACAGACAGAGAAATAAAGACACACAAATAAAAATACAAACACAGACTCACAAACACCCACAATCCCACTTACTATGAAGCTTCTTAGCCATGGCTCCTCTGCACTTATCCAGTGGGACTTCCCCATATTTGTTAGCAATGGACACTGAAGCCCCTGCCTGTACAAGGTCTTCAGCAATCAGCTGGTAACCCCAGAAGCAGGCATAGTGTAGAGCGGTGTTTCCGTGCTCATTGATGAAGTTGACATCTGCTTTATGTCTTAACAGCTGGAAGGTATGACATGACATTAAAAAGTTATTGGGAAATTATTAGGCAAAACATGTCAATGAAACATCACTGTATCCAGGGAGTAAAAACAATTTCCTAACTAACTAATCTGGAATATCCCATTCTCTCTCTGAAAACAATAATGATGGAAAAATCATATAAACATATAAATAGAATAAAATGTTAAGCCAATAAAATTTGTATAACTTTCACATAAATCTAATACATTGGTCTAATCCTACACTGGACTAGGATCATATAAAAAACGAAAGAAATCACTTGAGAGTCAACTTAAAAAAGCTTCTTTATTTTTTCAAAACAGAACATCAGTAAACTATAACTGCTAAAACAAAATAATGCTGTGAAATAAAAGTTATTTCAACATCAACGCTGTTACCCAAACACCTGACAACGAGCCACCCTAACACTTTTTTTAACATTTGTTATTAAGTTCAATATATATTTACTATCTATTCATATCTGCAACTGCTTTTTACTATTTTTCTTGTTACCTAATACTTTTTATATAGAATTTTATTCTTTAAATATCTTTCACAGTACTTTTTCTTGATCTTTAATTTTTTTCTATATCCTATATTTTAACATCACATTAGGTGATAATTGCAGATAATCACAGCCACAAATGATCAGCTATACAAAACCTAATTCAATGGGGGAAGAAGAAAAAAGGAAAAAAGAAAGAGAGAAAGAGGGGGGAGGGGATAAATAACAACAATAAAAAAACAACATTTAAACTTACAAGACTGACAACATCCCTGTGACCATGAGCAGCAGCAAGGTGGATAGGGATGTCATCACCAAGGTTTGTGGCATTAATGCGAGCACCTCTGGTTATCAGCATCTCCACAATACCCAGATGACCTTCTTTGGCTGCCCAGTGCAAGAGTGAGAAACCATGGTCATCCCTGTAACATAAGGTTGAAAATAAAGCATAATTCCTATACTTATCCATTATAAGATATCAATCTCTTTCAAAATGTTGCCTTTGTCATTATGTGAATGCAATTCCTAAGAAGCAATGACTATAAGAACAACAAACGAGACATTGAAACGATAGTATCACTTCACATTACATGTACAGTCAGAAACCACAATTCATAGACTAGGCCCATAATTTAGGAATGGTGCCTTTATGCATAGCAGCCCAAAGCAAATATTATGGGACATACAAAGATGAACACAGCTTACAAACCATTTAGAGACTCACTTTGAGTGTCATTATTGTAGCCATTTCCCTATATATAACACTAAATATGGTTGACACAAAGAAACCTATTCATAGATTGTGGTTCAGAGTTTGAAAATGGTTTGTGTCTATATATATATTTGTATATATACATGTATCCCATTCACGCTGGGGCTTATATTTGTGCAATGACTAAGTGTGAGACCCCTTCGTGCATGCAATAGCGTTGCACCTCTATGAGTGCTTTTCATCTGCCCACTTCTACAGTGGTAATAGGAGGTTTTTCTATTTATTTTCATTATTTTCACGAGTGAATAATAATGTGTCAATACAAATGGAACTCTCACTCTCACTCTCACTCTCACTCTCACTCTCACTCTCACTCTCACTCTCACTCTCACTCTCACTCTCACTCTCACTCTCACTCTCACTCTCACTCTCACTCTCACTCTCACTCTCACTCTCACTCTCACTCTCACTCTCACTCTCACTCTCACTCTCACTCTCTCTCTCTCTCTATCTCACTCTCTCACTCTCACTCTCTCACTCTCACTCTCACTCCCCTCTCCTCCCACTCCTCTCCTCTCTCCCTCTCTCTCCCACTCTCACTCTCACTCTCACTCTCACTCTCACTCTCACTCTCACTCTCACTCTCTCTCCCTCTCTCTCCACTCTCTCTCTCTCTCTCCTCTCTCCTCTCTCCTCTCTCCTCTCTCCTCTCTCCTCTCTCTCTCTCTCTCTCTCTCTCTCTCTCTCTCTCTCTCTCTCTCTCTCTCTCTCTCTCTCTCTCTCTCTTCTCTCTTCTCTCTTCTCTCTTCTCTCTTCTCTCTTCTCTCTTCTCTCTTCTCTCTTCTCTCTTCTCTCTTCTCTCTTCTCTCTTCTCTTTTCTCTTTTCTCTTTTCTCTTTTCTCTTTTCTCTTTTCTCTTTTCTCTTTTCTCTTTTCTCTTCTCTCTTCTCTCTTCTCTCTCCTCTCTCCTCTCTCCTCTCTCTCTAATTATAAATAGGAAATCCAAATAAAATTTTCTCCTCAATCTCACATGGCCTCAATTGTTCTCAAAATACAATTGCATAACAAACTCTTTCCTTGACTAAAAAGCTCAGCACTTCCCATAACAGTGTGTCAAGGAGGGCAGGAAGCATTTATGGGATCTATAAACAGATTTTACAATACGCTCTGCTCAATCTGCAACCGAAATGTAGTGAGCGCATATAAATGTATAAGAAGCAAATATAGATAATATCTGACTGGATACTAATTCAATTTCAAAGAATATTTTTAAAAGCGGTATTAAACCAAAAACTATTATTGCAGAATAATAAGAACTCACTGTGCTTAGATGTTTAGATAATTAACTACTTCATTATAAACATTTCAAACTTTATTCAAATCTATGGAAAATTGCAATTTGCATTTTGGAAGACCAAATCTAGCCCATTGCAAACGCATATAGATTTGCTTGCTCAGTCTCCAGTGAGGCAGCTTCACGCAACAGTCACTCATTGTAAAACTAATTTATGTTTGTAATTTTTTTGTGATTTATTGTAATGAGAGATTTATATGTGTCATATCACAAGCTCTATCAATGCTGCAGTTGACAAAAATTGTAGTATAGAGTCCATATCAGCTCATTATTTTGTTGATACTCAGTGTGATAGAAGTATTGCTGTTTTATGGGAGGACAATGGACAATTTATTTAGTAGTCCATTAGAGCAAGAGGTCTGTAACTTGCAGTGTGCCATTGTTTTATAAACTATGGATATTACTGCAATTACAGTAACTATGACTGCAATTGTCATCATACCTCACTCATTACTCATAGTACAATAAAATAAAAATAAGTGATCCAAATCCCCAAATGTCATGTACATCATGACGTCATCAGACCAAAACCTCTGCTCATGTATGTCATGACACTCATCTGCAATGGTTAACTGAATTCATAAGAGACAACACTGTATATTCTTATGAATGTGTTTGAGCAAGTTTTGCCCTATGATACTGTGCACTGCTATCCATAAAGGCTCCAATCCTAAAAATGCAGTCCTGGTTTAGGAAGGGAGGGAACTGTGCAGTCTTCATGTACATTTCATGCATATATGAATACTGTTTACACTTATTACATACATAAATGAAAAAATATATATACATAAATTAGAGCAGTGATTCCCAACCTTTACACCTTGGATGAACCCCTGTAATAATTTTTCATATTCCAAGGAACCCCTATATATAGTATTAATTCTATGCATAGCATTTGCTCTCATTACTAGTATATACATTGTACTGACTGACACGTACGAGTATGTTGGTGTCTGGAGACTGTTTGTGACGTGTTGTTGAGTAGGAGTTACGAATTATGAATTAAGATCACTGTCATATTGTAATAGCACATAATTATTTTACGGTTTCTCGCGGAACCCCTGGTGATGGTCGGCGGAACCCCAGGGTTCCGCGGAACCCCGGTTGGGAATCACTGAATTAGAGTATACATATAATATGCATTACACAAATAAACAATTATACCAGAATTGAAATATCTACAAAAATAATGAATTCTTCTGGCATCTTCTTCATTCTTTTACTTGATATATAAAGTCTGTTTCTCAAATTTAGACAAAGGAAAATATTTTAACCCATTGGTTGTGGTATTAAAAAAGGTCTGTGCAGTAGGATGGCTGTTTTACATGTCTGGCATGGTGCCATCCACGTCTATGACCGACTCTGCCTCTGCAGCAAATCATGCCATCCGCTGCTAATGGGTTAAGGAATACTCTCTCAAATATTTTAGTGTATCAATGAATATTCAAATAAATCAAATGCCATATATATGTAAGTAAATAGATTTATTTCTCTTTTTACACAATAACAATTTCTTACCCTTGGTTCATATCATGCTCAGTGTCGTCTAGCCATAGTCTCACTTGTACGGTGTTGCCTTCACGGCACCAGTGGAAAATGTCCTCCATGACTCACAGCTGCAAAGACAAACAGATAGACAAATTCAGAAATGTGGTCTTCATTATGGTAATTGGAAGGAAAATGTTGAAGTGTGAGGTCCTCCTGTGTCTCAAGGGATATTATATATTAGGTGTGATATCTATTAACCCAATGATGACAGGGTGTCACATCTGTGTGACACGGCCAAGTGACTGATGACGGGGTGACACACCAGTGTGACGTCCCCGAGGCGATATTACTTAGGCCCAGAGTAGGGGGTTGCCAGTTCTCGCCAGGCCCGTCGGCAATGGGTTACAAAATCCTGTCCAGAGGCCTATTTTGGATTAGTCTATGCATATAACTGTGCATTTGCTTTTATTACAAGTCTTCCTTTCTCTATGTGTTTTTATGGTGTGAGGAAGGCCTCTGCAGTATTTGTGCTTTCTCAGCTAAAAAAAAAAAAAAAAAATTCCCATACTGGTTTTTCTGTCACTATAAAGCTATAAGCATTGTAAGGCTGTATGCTTTTAATTAACAGGGAAAGATATTACTTCAGGGAATTTTATTTTATTCCATTCATGCCCACATGCTGGACTATCACTCCATGGAAAGGTATTGGTTTCTGCTAGCTATTGCCTGTAATGTTGGTATTTTTTCATTATTCCTGTTTAATAATAATAATGATAATGATAATAATAACAATAATAATAATAATAATAATAATAATAATAATAATAATAATAATAATAATAATGATGATAATAGTAATAATAATGATAATATATATATGAATATATATATATGAATATATATATATATATATATATATATATATATATATATATATATATATATATATATATATATATATATATATAAACAGTCATTATAGAAATTATGACTGTAATAGTCACCTTAACCCACTCACAACGGGGGCATTCCTGCCTTGAATGTCACAATGCCGGGGCTTTCGAGCACTTAGGCCGAAATCAATTAAATGGCTGGCACAATATTGTGCCACCCGGCCACTGGGCTTTTGAATGAGCGGTACAGTAGTGTACCACCCGTCCAGAGAGGGTTAACTCACTCCTTACTCATAGCATAATTAAATAACACAGTGATCCAAATTTCTCAAACGTCATGCATTTCATAATACCCGTCATCAGGCTAAAGCTCCTGTGTCATGTATGTCATGACACCAGTTCACAATGGATTAATATATAAAAAAAAAGTCTTAGAATTCATCAAAATACCATTTACCTCATATTAATGTACACCCCAAATTGAAATTTTATTCATATAGGGTTCACACACACACACACACACACACACACACACACACACACACACACACACACACACACACACACACACACACACACACACACACACACACACACACACACACACACACACACACACACACACATATACATACATATATACATACACATACACATACACATACACATACACATACACATACACATACACATACACACACACACACACACACCTATATGCATTCCATACTGTATGCAAAAATATGTCTTTCCATAGAATTAAAGTTCTTCACATAAACATGCTAGTTATCAGAAAAAAAACTCTAAGGTATTTTTTCACATGACATAGTTATTACAAAATTGAAACTAAACTTTAAATCAGAATTAATAAAAACTAATTAACTCCTAAAGAACATATAACCTAAATTCAGTCATGCTAGGTGAAGACATGCACAATTTAAACCAATATTGCTCAGGAAACCAGAAAATTATTGTAGTCTAATATTTTCAGTTAGATTATGATATCATCACGTAAAGTTTATCCAGTATATTCCAAAGACACAACTCACATTTTTTGCAGGAATTGAATTAGAGTAGAAAAAAGGACTTATTTAGTTCATTTCTGTGTAAGATCATAAGACGGTACATCCTTTTGGGGTTAGTAATGGGATTTATAAGTAAAACTATTTAGTAACGACTCATTGAAAATGAAACCAATGCAAATTCTATCCTATGAAGGAGGGGTGGGGTTGGCCTTTGCTTGAGCACCAAAAGAGTACATGCATATGTCACAGCAATCGCTTGAAAGCATATGTTAGGTATATTTCCTATCCCAAAATTTTCAATACCTACATCACACACACACACACACACACACACACTTACATATAATATATATATATATATATATATATATATATATATATATATATATATATATATATATATATATATATATATTTTATATATATATATAAATAATAAATAATATATGAATATATAAATATGTAAATCATATATATCATCATATCGCACATACAACAAGCTTTTACAAATAGATAAACATATCAATTGTTTTTCTACTAATTGTGTAGAACTGACACCAAAGACTTTCAGAGACAAGGTAACTATCTTACTTTATACTTCTATGCAAGATGCAAGTTAAATCATTTTATTTCATAATTCCTAAGGGTCACGAATCATCAGCTAATGCTTAACCTCAACTGCTCCTTGGTAAGATAGGAAGGCCACAAACTCCAAACTAATCCAAAACCCACGTAAACTAATCTGATTTAGTCTAACAATGCATAACCTAACCTAACCTAAACTAAACTAAACTAACCTAAACTATCCTATCCTAACCTAACCTAGCCTAACCTAAACTATCCTATCCTAACCTAGCCTAGCCTAACCTAAACTATCCTATCCTAACCTAACCTAACCTAGCCTAACCTAAACTATCCTATCCTAACCTAACCAAGCCTAACCTAAACTATCCTATCCTAACCTAGCCTAGCTAACCTAAACTATCCTATCCTAATCTAGCCTAACCTAAACTATCCTATCCTAACCTAGCCAAGCCTAACCTAAACTATCCTATCCTAACCTAGCCTAGCTAACCTAAACTATCCTATCCTAACCTAAACTATCTTATCCTATCCTATCCTATCCTAACCTAACCTAACCTAACCTAACCTAACCTAACCTAACCTAACCTAACCTAACCTAACCTAACCTAACCTAACCTAACCTATCCTAACCTATCCTATCCTATCCTAACCTAACCAACTTAACCAAAGCCATAAGATTGCAAATCCTTTGGCTTAGGTATTGGGAAGAATATTGTTTCCCTTCATTAAACTTTTTACAGATTAGAATATAAAAAAATGTTTGATGAGCCATTTAATCTGTACTTTCTATAAAAAACAAAAGAAAAAAAACGGACACCTCTGCCGTGACTAGTACACAAAATACAAATTAATGAAAAAGAAAATGAAAAAAAAACACAGTTCTCTATTGAAATACAGTTAATCATAAAAGGACGTATGCAAATACAAATGGGCTTCTCAAATCGTTACCAAAAAAGTAACAAAGAATAAGATAACTGGCTCACACTTCTGCTTTGTCGTCTACATTCGATAGTTCTGGATTCACTTCGGTCTTCGTCCTTTTGGTCAAATGCTGCTTATCATTTAACCCATTGGCCGTGGTTTTAATAAAATATGTATAGTCATGTGGCAGGTTAATGTTGTATGGCACGCTGCCATCCGCGTTTAAGACTGATGCTGCCCTGACAGCAAATCATGCCATCTGCTATCAATGGCTTAAAGGACAATAAAGATCTATGACCTATGTTCGTCTTAGAAATTTGCTAAATAATAATGATAAATATTAATTTCTTAATATATAAAGACATTTTTCAACAAGCTTAGACACACACCGAAAGGAGTTGCCAAGTGATATTCCTGCTGTGTATAAATACGCGAACAGATTGTATTAGAAATGCCAACATAAGACAGAATACGCAAAACATGAAGAGAACTGCGAGTAGATTGTACACAAAAACTATTGCCTTCTTGACATGCCTCTTCTGGTCACAATTCCAAGAATGAAAGCAAATACATATCAGTTTCATATTTATCGTCACAAGTGAAAAGTTCTCAGCATAAAAAAAAAACATATTGATAAATTTGAACAGTTTCCTCCATTTATTCCATCTTCCAAACACTTGAGCTCATATATATCTAGGATAAATCCACACTTAATTGTACTTAATTGTAGTACAAATACCGCATACACTGCACCAAGAACACCTCTGGCTAATAACAGTTACTTTTAATAGGCATTAGGGTTTTCTATTATGGGTTTGTGTGACTAAATGAGTCACCTGCCACTTTCAGTATTTTCTGGTCCATGACTATCAGGCGAAAGCACTTGGTATTGCAATGTTAAAGATATAACTTTCCATTCCATTCATTATCAACCACTTCCAAATCTATTTCGAGACATTTTTGAAGTTGAGACCCCCTATGACTGCCTCAAATAGGAGTCCATATGCTTCAAGCAGTGACAGCAAAACCTTTAAAGCAGC
>BOPN01010410.1:0-23443 GCA_017312705.2 Penaeus japonicus
TCTCTTTCTCTCTCTCTTTCTCTCTCTCTCTCTCTCGTTCTCTCTCTCTCTCTTTCTCTCTCTCTTTCTTATTTGATTATCTACATAAATTATGCGACTATTTACCTCTATTCCATTTACCTCTTCCCTCTCGCTTCCCCAAACACTCTTTGTCTACCTGTCTATATAATGTCTCCCTCTTTGTCTACAAGTCCTATATATTTATTTTCCTCTTCCTCTTCTTCTCCTTTTCTCCTCTCTCTCTCTCTCTCTCTCTCTCTCTCTCTCTCTCTCTCTCTCTCTCTCTCGCTCTCTCTCTCTCTCTCTCTCTCTCCCTCTCTCTCTCCCTCTCTGTCTCCTGTCTCTTTCTGTAACCTTGCAATAACCATTTGTATTTATATACTATTTCTGCTGTAATTGTTATTATGTCCATCGAATATTTAATTTGCACATGAGTATATTCTAAATGATGCAATCAAAATGTAAAAAAGTCTGAGTTGAACCTCTATATGTCCATGATAGCGTGGCTTAGGGTGTTAAGAATGTGGCCGAAACAGCTTTCTCGGTTTCATTGCTTAAGTTTGAACAGACGTATGTAGGATCGAGGGCTGCACCTCCGGAGTGTTGTTCCTCCGCTCCCCGATAGGTGATTCTCTACCACAATGTATGACTTGTCTGAGAATATGTGTGAATGACATGTTTTCTTGTGACTTGTGACGTTTGGAATGTGATGAGGGAAGTGTTGCATCAATATATAACTCTTGCGAAGGGAAAGACAAAACAATACTGGTATGTCTCTTTCTCTCTCTCTCTCTCTCTCTCTCTCTCTCTCTCTCTCTCTCTCTCTCTCTCTCTCTCTCTCTCTCTCTCTCTCTCTCTCTCTCTCTGTTTGGAGGTAAACAGTGCTTTACCTTGCTCCTCAATAAAACTTATTTTCAATTTAACCCGGCCTGCGTAACTCACCAAACCCTGCACGCAAACACACAAGCACCGTAAGAATTAAGTATCTGTTTGTTATGGAAAAGAGGTGTTTGGACTTTGACAATTTCTCTATGAAAAAGATCCGGCTTGGGTATTCCTTCGCCACATCTGTGACAACTGGGTTTGTGCATGCACATTAAGCTCGCTTGACGTCACCGTTTCCATGGCAACGTAGAGGGCAGCGTCGTGCCACAGACGCCTGAGCAGACGACGTCCATTTGTTGTTGATTTTCTTCTCGACGATTGACTTTTACCATGACAGGTAAAACTCTGGTAGAATTACAGAAAGCATCAGTTCGATGCCTCATGCATCGGGCATAAGGCAGGATGAAAAGCTAGACCTGATTGTGAAGGAGTTAGCAGACATGCGTCGTATGATTACGTCTCAGAAAACGACTCAAAAGCTAAGATCAAGGAGTCGTCAGAGACGATCAAAAGGCAAACATCATGCAGCATCAATTGTTCCTTGAGCAGCTGGATCGACAGAAGAGGGAAACCAGCCTGGTGTTGTTCGGCGTACCTGATGAGCAAGTGGCACTCGACGGTGCCACCACCGAGGATGCCAAGATTCAGAAGGTGTTGATCCAGGTGTTGCGGTCCGGTCATACCAGAGGATGGGTCGTCGGGTGGAGGGAACCAACCGGCCACGCCCACTGTTCATCACGGTCGACTCGAAATCCATCCGGGATGAGGTGTTGGAAAAGACAACGAAGCTCAAGGACGCACGAGAGCCATGTAAGAGGATATACATGAAGGAAAGAGCGGAAGAGGCTGAAGGATGCCGAAGAGGAGGAGAAAAGGAAGCCTTCGAATGCCGGTTGCAATATTCGCCTTGACCAATCGCCTTCAGTTCCAGACCCGGTGCCAACTTCAAAAAACAATGCCACAGCTCTTCTGGCAATGTGTATAGAAGAGCAGTTACTTCTTGTAAGTAATTTACAAACGCCTGATGCACATTTCAAAAGTAAGAAAACTTTTCGTAAGAGAAAGGAGTGGACTTCCGAATTAGATACGTGTGTAGTGTCGGAGAGCTTGATCAAGTATACTCATCATCTTGATGTTATGCATAACAACTCCTTCCCTTCGAACTGCAACCCCCATCACCTTGCCATGAAAATCTCCTGACAAGAGCATCTGACCTGGGTAAACGGAGCGTAATATTACGGTGACTCCTAGTAATACAATTAAACGACCGTTTAATTCCATGACATGAATTGTGGTATGTTATTATTTAAACTAAATGACCAAATGCTCAAATTCTCTTTGACGGGACCCTTAAGCCAGTAGCCTTGCACCTTAGCGACACTTTGTATTACTGTGCCTATGCTAGTAGGCCCCGTATCACTTTCAAAGGTGTGTTAGATCATGGCCAGAGCAGATGGGATAAAATATTAGGCAAGGATGATCAAGCCAAACTTTGACAAGTGATTAATTGGTGTGGTGAGATCTTAGGCGAACCTGATAGCGTAGATTCCAAGCCAGCTGACGAAGTGTTCAAAAATGACTTTGAAAGAATATTTAGCCCTCCAAATGCAGATTATCTTGATGAATAGTTAATATTTATATATAAATATATATATATAAATATATATATATATATATATATATATATATATATATATATATATATATATATATATATGTATGTATATATATGTATATATATATATATATATATATATATATATATATATATATATATATGTATGTATGTATATATATGTATACATATATATATATATATATATATATATATATATATATATATATATATATATATATATATATATATATGCTTGTATTATATGGGCCTATTACTCCTAATGAAGTATCAAATCAAATACGAAAATTAAAATCCAATAAAGCCAGTGGACCAGATGGTTTGCCACCAGGCTTATTCAAAATTCTATCTGCTGAATGGATCGTGTATCACTACACTATATACCAACTTATTCTTATCTGGTTCATACCCCTTTTGTTGGACGACTGCAAAACTAATCTAAATCAGAACCAAATTATATGGGTATATCTGTAATATCTGTAAAAAACAGTATAGTCAAGATTTACAATATGATTTTATCCACTCGTCTTAGTCAGTGGTTTATGTCATACAGAGAAAAAGCCAGGTCGCAGGCGGGGAGAGGGTGTGTTGAGCATCTAGTCACTTGAAGTCTACTAATGGATGTAGCAAGGAGAAAGGAATTGAAACTATTTTTTGACTTTAGCAAAGCATATGACTGCGTACCGAGACATAGACTGTTTCTGACTGTGAAGTGAATGGGATGTGGGCTGACCATGCTTATGGCTTTAGTTGCGATTTATCATTGCACCAATAGTGTGATGGGGAATGCTCTGGTCGCTGCTACTATTGGTGTTCGTCACGGCTCACTTGAATGGTTACATGTATTGGATCTGATGGATGACAGTTTTGCTCTTTGCATCTAAGGACGATATGAAATGCAAAATTAGATTTTTTTATGATTTTTTGTAATACACATGGAATGGTAATCAAGACAACATTTATGGTTGTAAACGGTAGTAGGGAGGATAGGGAACCTATGACATACAATAATGTTGTTATTGAATATTATAGTCAGTATACTTATTTGGGGAGTCTTTTTACTCATGATGGGTCAGCATCCACAGCCATTAGATAACAAGCAACAGTAAAATGTACCATGCGTTAATATTTACATCTTTTGTCACGAAATAATGATGCCTCTAAAATCAAGAAGAAAATCGTCGATGTTGCACTGATGTCCGCAACACTCTATGGAAGCGAATCTTGATTAAACGGCGAAATAAAGCCCATTGAGAGACAGTATTGATGTTGTATTAAAGAATTGTTAGGTGTTAGGAAGACGATTACTAATGATGTTTGTATGGTAGAACTGGGTTTGACCGCATTGCGCACGTTAATCAAGACAAAACAAAGAAAATTCTTCAGAAAGATGTGGCTTGAAAGACAAGCATTAAATGATGACCCATTAATACACGCAGTACATACCCCTTCTATGTCTAGATACGTTAAGAGATTTAGTCTCTACTAATGTCAATGATGTGGAAGAGGCAAATCATACTTCAAACTAAAGTCCTGTACTCTGTATCAAATTAACTGACATTAATTAATCCCGAGCTAAATGTGCATGAAATACATACAAAAGATGGTAAAGTTAATGAGACTGAGCGTATGTCTTGGACTAGACTGCGACTGGTTGCTCACTCACTTACGGTCGAGAAAGGGCGATGGTGCAGCCAAGGAGGACGCCTTCCGCTGGACGACAGGCTGCGCCCCTGCGGCCAAGTCTAGACAGAAACACATCAATGAAGGTTGTCCAATTTGCTTAGAAGACAAATATATAATGCCACCAGTGTAAATGACCTGATGTTACAGAGAACTAATCATATTGTACACAAATTGCTGTCTCTCTACTAAGACGGTTTATTTATATTAGTTTATTATCGTTTACCTGTTTCTTCATATTTCTCATGATAAATACTTAGATTAATTGATATGTTCTTGGATATTTTTATGTACATGCATGCCCCAGCTTAGAAGATATATGTTTGTATTGACTTTTTGTATGTTTCTGTTTATTTTATAGTTATTGTATCTTGAACCAGACAAAGTTTATTGCATCATTCTGTATTAATGTTTTTGTGGTTATTAAACTATCACTCTCTCTCTCTATCTATCTACCTCTGTCTTGTCTGTCTCTCTTCTCTCTCGCTCTCGGTCGTGATATGTACTCACAAAAGGGTTGTTAGTCAAGGTCTGGTGGTTCTTGAGGTGATTTGTTAATATTTACTTGGGTTGCGATGGTTTGTCGGATGTCGCTTGTTAGGCTGGAGTGTCTCACGCTAGAGACTGGAGGAGCGGTAGCCACTGCTCGCTCACCAGTCAGAGAGTGAGTGACAGAGTGTGGGAGTCTGACTCACCCCAGGTCGACCTTTCCGCCTGACCTGCCGGGTCGGCTATAGGTAGATTCCTAGTCGGATTTTTTTTCCTTGTTCCACGTGGGCATGAGCCAGAGCACCATGCGTTATCCTCGTGGTGACCATGCAGTAGCCACGTAGAAAATCAGCCTGTCCTCAAGTGGCACTTAACCCATTGCAGAAGGGAGTAGATTCGCTTGCCCAGTCTCCAGGATAGATTTTATTTTAGAGCGAGGCAGCTTGAAGCAACATAATTTGAATCTTCCCACTCTCTTTCAGTCATTCATTGTAAAACTAGAGCCGTGTTTGTGTTTTATTTTTCTGTGTGGTTTATTGAATTTAGAGACTTATATGTTTGCCACTGTTTTCCCACTCGACCTGAGAAGCTTGTAGTTCAAGTTGCCTCTTGCGGGTCGCTGCAACCAACTTCCTTCTTTATCTATCTTTATTAGAAAAAATAAAATCAACCTAAAAAAACTGCAAAGAAAGAAAAACAAAAAAAAGAAAATTCTATATTCAAGCACACACCCCTCCTCCACTCCCTGTTTGTCTTTCTTTCTTCCGTTTGGCTCTATATGTATAAGGTTATCAAGCAGATATTTGGAACGCCTAGAACCACGACACAAGACCCGGAATGCAGTCACCCAAAACACTAGGGTTCGGGAGCTCAGCAGTAGCAGACGCCAAAAACGCCCAGAAGAGAGAGTATGGCTGTCATTTTCCAAGCAACCAAAAGTGTAGCACCCGTGAAGGACGTGAAAGACGACAGCATGGAAAACCCACCTGGGAAATAATAAAAAAGCAGCAGCCAAGGACAGACGAATATAGAAAACAAAGGAATGAATAGACACGCCGACAGCGAGGACATCACCACCCGAGCTTAAGGTTGACCTGAACCTTGTAAGCCGGACGAAAACTTCGGCCTTCAAGGACGACTTCAGTTTAACGGCTTGAGGGCAAGCCTAAATAGGTGGCCGAGCAATATATGAGTTGTGCTTCAAGTGCCACAATGCTGTCAGGTATTGCAATGGATAGCGCACCAGCCTTGCATCCCCGTGGTCGGCAGATCGAGCCCCGTCCAAGCTCGTGAGTTTCCACTGTCCCCTGGCGGTTACTGGCGTGGCTGGGCACTAAGTTGGGTAGGTACCGAGTTCAGATTGAGTCAACACTTGCTGGCACATTCTCTCATAATTCAGCATACGCTAACACAGGCAGGGTCACCTAAGTGCATATAAGTCCGGCAAAACATCTGCTTCACAAATCTGGCTTATCCTTATCTTTAACCCATTGCGGACAGGTGTCATGACATATATGACGTAGAAGCTTTGGCCTGACGATGGGCGTCATAACATACATGACGTTCGGGGATTTTGGATCACTGTGCTATTTAGTTGTGTTATGAAAAAGGAGTGAGTGATGATGGCAACTGCAGTGATAATTTCTGTAATTACTGTAATATTAAACTAACTTGACGTCCAAAACCTAGATGGCACCACTTTTTACTAACACCAGCAGGAGATAGAGCCTTGAATGGCACCAACGGTTTCTAACAAATATTATCTTTATAGAGCGATTTCACACATTAAGTTGACGACCTCTTACCCTAAAGTACCGCCAATGAAGGATGTGCAGTCAGAACGAGAAGAGGAAGGTGACTCAATCCATACCCATTGTCTAAAATGTGCTCCTGTGCCAATACGGATGCCTTTCACTGTGGCACTCACAGTCACAAGCACAGGTTTCCTTCCTCTTCCCTACTTCTTCATGTCATTTTTATTGTAGGTGGTTATATGTTTCGTATTAGTTTATGACAGTACAAAAATACGAAAACATAAAGTTGTCTTTTGCCCTCCCATAAAAAAGCAATACTTCTATCACAATGAGTATGAAGAAAATGAGCTGATATGGATCATATACTACAATTTTCGTCAACTGCAGCACTGACAGAGCCTGTCATATGGCACATATAAGTCCCTAAACTCAATAAACCACACAGAAAAATAAAACATAAAAACGGCTCTAGTTTTACAATAAATGACTGAAAGAGAGTGGGAAGATTCAAATTATGATGCTTCAAGCACCTCGCTCTAAAATAAAACCTATCCTGGAGACTGGGCAAGCGAATCTACCCCCTTCTGCAATGGGTTAAGTGCCACTTGAGGTTAGGCTTTACTTGAACCACTGTAAGTCTCTGAATGAATAAGAGAGACCACAAGGCAGTAAAAACTTATGCAAATAACTGACTAACTATTGTATCAACAGACTTATTGCGATAAAAGAAATATGTGGGTAGCACTAGTCGTCCTACAGAATTACTACCTGAATTCATTCATTCGTTTTATGCCATGACACTGTTGTACTGTCAAGTATGTTCGCAAACAAAATTGTAAGTAGTTAATGCAAAAGTAAGAGAATATATAATGAGTTTATCGAAATACATTGCTAACAACTATCCAATTTTACTTTCGACAAACTAAGGGCGATAAAAGAATATTGTGAGTGGAGAGAAGCGTGGGATGAGCTAATGCAAAGTGAGAAGGGTAAATGATGCGTCTAAGTGAGGAAGGAGTTCGTGAGTTGAAACTAAATGTGAGTGACACAGAGTGTGAGTATGTGTATGTATGAGTAAGATGTGTTACTTCAAGTTTGTATGAAATTATTCCTTTAAAACAATAAAATTAAATAAATACTGTAGTGGAATTAACATTTAATGTTAGTGTTTTCATAATAATTAGCTAGTACAGTAATATCAACCTCGTAGATAATGATGAATTCGCACTTGTCATGTTCGAATAATTATATGATTGATAAATAATGATCTGATCTGAATCAGGGTTATTCTGTTCGATCTTCAATCGAATAGTTGGCTCGCTGTATGTGCAAACATATCACTGCAACCCTTCACGTCTGTGGCTGTATTTGGGGAATCCTTTTACGCTAAACTGCGTTTAATCAGCGAAGTTATAGTTTAAGCGAGAAGTACGAATTAGCACTAGAATCGAACAAGACATGGAAAAGGGTGATAGTCATGAAATTAATTTGAGTCAGGAATATCTAAGCAAGAATTGACTCTCCGGATAAGATTCACAGCAAAACAAAACGATTTATGGCAACCCTGGCTCTATGGCGGGAAAGTATTTTGTGTGAAGGAAAGGAATAAAGTTCAAATTCGTTAATTTAATGAGACAATTTAAAATGTACCAAATACGAACTAATTGATAATGATATCATATTGTAGCTAATTAATAAGAATAAAAGGAGAAAGCATAATTAAATTTTCCATATTCCAGATGGTTAATATGAATATAAAAATGAAAAGGAAAGAGAGAATAGTGGGCCTTACTACATCCCTCTCACAACATGATTGCGAAGATTTAACAAACTTAGATGAACCTTATCTGGTTACGCAACAAGACCCACACGGCTATACAGTATTATGGGACATCAAGATTAATAAAGCTGGTTTACCAAGCCTTACTTATTAAACAATAAGAAGCATATTATATATCTACTCGTGTTTGAACGTCGAGGAACGAGGATGGAGGGGGGATACACAAATGAAAGCTGTGACCTGACGTTTGTCCCAAGGCACACGTAACATGGGAGGGAGGGTTGAGATGCGGCTTTTTGCACTGTTAAAACACATAAGCGCAAGTATATGGGGGGGGGTGGGGTACAGGAAAACAGAGAAATTAAAGAGAATTGGCCCATTGTATGTTTTTACGGTTTTTGTGAAGAAATGTCGAACGGAAACATTTTGAAGAGAAGTTTAAGTGCGTGGGTGTGGAGGGGTCGATCTTGTCCTTCGATCTTGTTCTTTCTTGCACGTTGCGTAGTCAGGGCTTTACGTTTCCAAATTTTGTTATAGAAATTGCCTGGGTGTTCCTGTGGCCTTCTTACGTCCTAACAATTCCTGACACTGTAGGTTGCCCGTAGCAGACCTCTTGCTTCTCTGCTCTGTGGCAGGTGGCCTAGGGGCTAAAGGACAGAATCCCATGTGGGATCGTGTGGCCAGTGAAATTCAATAGATGTTTTCGTTTTCGGAGGCAATGTCCTTTTCCAGCTATTTGTAGTGGATCCCACTTCTGACACTAGTTTGTAATGGTGCGCAGAATGAGTCTTACTGCTGCCATCAGTTTGTGAGGTGGTGTGGGTTCACACCGCTGCAACCACTTTGTGAGGGTTGCAGAATGGACTTTCCCCCGCTGCTACTTATTCATGAGGGTTTTTTCCATCCCATCGCTAGCACCAGTTTGTGAGTGTGAGCAGAATGGGCCCCACCATGGCCACCAGTTTGAGAGATGTACTCACAAAAGGGTTGCTGCCAAGGTCTGGTGGCTCTTGATTCCTTTATTGGTGGATAACGGCACAGGTGATGTGTTAGTATTTACTTGGATAGTGATGGCTTGTCAGACATCTCTTGTTAGGCTGTAGCGCTTCACGCAAGAGGCGGGAGGAGCGGTAGCTGCCGCTCCCCTGCCAGAGAGAGAGTCTGACTGACCCCTAGGTCAACCTTTATACCTGCTGGTTCGGCTATAGATAGATTCCTAGTCAGAACTTTTCCTTGTTCCACGTGGGCATGTGCCAGAGCACCTTGAGATATTCACGTGGTAGCCACGTGAGAAATCAGCCTGTCCTCAAGTGGCACTTGAAGTACATCTCATTCTCTCTCTCTCTCTCCTTCCCTCTCTCTCCGTCCCTCTCTCTCACTCCCTCTTTCTCTCTCTCTCTCTCTCTCTTCCTCTCTCTATCTCTCTCCTTACCTCATTCTGCTTCTCCTCTTGTCTCCTCTCTTGTTCACTGTGTCACACACTCTTTTGCTTTTACAGTCTGGCTTGCGATCCTAAGCCTTATTTCATCACTGGCGCCCATTTTAAAACAAAGATAGTCTTTGACTTTAAGCAAATGCGAACCTGAATAATTCATCATTTGAAAACTAAAAGATGCAGCTTCCGTCATGATTTCCAGAAAGGAAAAGAGAGAAAAATCTTGTAGCTCACCGTCCATTTTCTTCCTTTAGTGTTGCAGCTATTATTGTGAGGCAGCAACATCAGTAAGGAGTTCCTAAAAGTCCTGAGGTCTAAAAAAAGAAAACTATAACACAATTCTAAAACCGAATTAGTGCGTATTTAAATTTTTACAATAAATTCTCCTACAACCCTTCATTAAGCATTTAGACTCTGTCATTGGTTTTGGACTTTGAGATTTGCGATTAATGGAATGAGTCATTTAGATTTAAAAGGATTCACGGAGACAAGGCGCGGGAACGAGACAAAACCGGTTATGATAATGATGATAACGGTTATCACGGGGATAATGACAAGGGTGATATTAATAAAAGGAAGATTATGATTATTCTCATCGTTTTAGTGTCTTTATTTTTATTATTATTATTATGAACATTATCATTATTACTATTATTGTTATAATTATCATCACCATTATCTTTATCATCATTGATGTTATTATTATTATCATAATCCTATAACTCCTATATAGTTTGCTGCCACCCACCCCGCCCCCCATTTTTCCTTTTCTCCTCTCCTTTCTTTTACTCATTCACTGAACCTCTCATCCCTCACTTACTCACTCACTCACTCCCTTTCTCGTCCTCCCTTCCTTTATCTCACTCACTCACTCCTTTTCTCCTCCTTCCTTCCTTACTCTCACTCACTCACTCCCTTTCTTCTCCTCCCTTCCCTTCTCTCTTTCTCTCTCCTTCTCCCTTCAATTCTCTCTCTCTCACTCACTCATTCCCTTTCTCCTTCTCCCTTCCATTCTCTTTCTCTCACTTACTCACTCTCTTTCTCCTCCTCCCTTCATCTCTCTCTCTCTCACTCCCTTTCTCCTCCCTTTTTTTCTCTCACTCACTCCTTCCTTCCTTTTTTTCACTCCCTTTCTCCCGCTTCCTTCTTTTTTCTCTCTCACTCACTCACTCTCTTTCTCCTCTTCTCTTTTCTCTTTCTCCCTTCCTTTCTCTCACTCACTCATTCACTCCCTCTCTCCTCCTCCATTCCTTTCTCTCATTCACTTACTCACTATCTTTCTCCTCCTCCCTTCCTTTCTCTTTCCCACTCACTCAGTCCCTTTTTCTTTCTCTTACTCTATCTACTTTTTATTTCCTTACTTTCTGTTTCTCCCTTCTATACTCCTTATACTCTCTCCTGGTCCTTCTCCACGGCTTTCATTTTGTAACCATCTCTTATTTCTCCTGTTTTATTCAATCTGTAATGTTCTCTTGACTGTAACTCTCCTTTCCACCCTCTTCTCCTTTTTATTATGTTTACCTCCAGTTCCTTTTGCTTTGCCCTTAATCTTAAATTCTCTTTCTCCACCTTATTCTGCCCTCATCTATATTTATTTTCTCGTGTCTATCTATTGTTTACTCATTTCTTTCATGTTTTCAATTTCTCCCTTACCCGAGCCTAGGATAGCCTAGCACAACACTTTTGTCTTATTTCGCTTAGAGCTTATTCCTTCTTTTCTTTTTTATTCTGTTATCTTGTTCTCATTTTTATGTTCTTACTTTTAATATATTTTGTTCTAGATCTTTTGTTTCCTATTTTTCTACTTCCTAGCCTCCATGCCTATCTTACCTGTAAACCTACTTTTTCTGCCCTTATTTTGCCTCTTTATATTTCTCTCATCCTTTCCCTTCACTCTAAACCTTATATCCGCCCCTATGACCCTATTCCAGCCCTTCTAAACCCTAAATCCTGCCTCATCCTTGGCGATGCTGAATCTATCTGATCCTGGAGGAAACCCGGACACGGATCGCTCGAAGCTCCCTTACCTGTTTTCTCCCAATATGCCTTTATTTTTGTATATTAAATCTACTGCATGATCAGGTCATGATGCTTTTTGGGAAATTAATTCATATTTAGATACGTAAGAAGAGTTTTTGTTTACTCTTATTTGCCGGGCCTTTTAGGAAATATTTTGTCATTCCATAAGACCGCTTTTTTCTTATCCATGTTAATATCCTTACTAAAACTTACCGAACAAGCAAATATATCCATGCTTGTTCGATATGTTAATGTCATATGTTTAAATGATTTTATTGTTTTAGTATCATGTTTTACCACTGGCTTTTATTTTTCAAGTTTTACGTAACTTTAAACCTTGGTTTTAAAGATTTTGATCTGTTGTATGTTTGTTTTATGTCCACTTTAAAGTCGTGTATTCTTAATAAAAAAAATATAATTGATTTAGGGCAACCATTTGTTTTTTATCTTAGTGATAGTCTTTTTATGCCGAGATAGTCTGTAAGTTTGTTTGCCTGTTTTGACACTTATGTCACTTTATCTGTAATTTTTATAATGAACTTTAACCTTGTACATTTTTTTATAAACTAATTCATCAGATTTTAGCAAGTATTTATTATCATTATTTGTCGTAAGAATATTTTGATTTTGTGTTGTTCGTCCCGGCTACATAAGGCGCCGTTTTTGGTGTTCCTCCCCCTGGATCTTACAGCGACGACTACAAGGCTGCAATGAAAAGGTTGTATCTGACCCGATTACTTGCCTGTTGGCGGGGAAAAGCTGGGCATTCCAAACATCAGATACTAAAATTTATACACAAATTAAAAGGATCTAAACCATAGCCTCACAGAGACCCTTTTCTTCCTTGATGCCTTGAAGGGCTTTATATATGTATATATATATATATATATATATATATATATATATATATATATATATATATATATATATATATTTTTTTTTTTTTTTTTTTTTTTTTTTTTTTTTTTTTTTTTTTTTTTTTTTTTTTTTTTTTTTTTTTTTCTTTTTCTTTTTTTTTTTTTTTTTTTTTTCTTTTTTTTAATGGAGTAAACATGGCCCCTCTATCTTCTTAAAGAGCTCCTACCTACAGATACCCTTGACCCGATTTTACGATCTGTCTGGTGGTGCCACTTATCGCTGCTCAAGTAATATTTTTCAGATGATTACAAGAGAGTGCAATCTCCGTGCGCTCAGTGTCACGATTAATTGATAAGCGCTGTCTCCACCGGGGCCCTTCGCCGCTCGCCAACGCGGAACTAAGTTCACTCGAGCACGCTTGTCGCCTGGTATATGTATATACATTTATATATAAACATATTATATATATATATATATATATATATCTATATATATATAAGAGAGAGAGAGAGAGAGAGAGAGAGAGAGAGAGAGAGAGAGAGAGAGAAAGAGAGAGAGAGAGAGAGAGAGATAGATAGATAGATATATCTTTGTGTGTGTGTATACACACACACATTATATATGTATACGTATATTGTTTATCTATCTATCTATCTATATGTATTTATATATATATATATATATATATATACATATATATATTTCATTATTATCATTATTGACATCATTATCATCAGTATTATCATTATTATTATTGTCATCATCTGTTTGATTATCGTTATCTTAATCAACACTATTATCATCATTACCATTACTATTATCTTTATCATTGTCATCATCATTGCTACTATCATTATTGTAGTTGTTCCTATCACTTTTATCATCTTTATCATCCTCATCGTTCTTATTACTAAAATTATCAAATTATCATTGTCAAAGTAGTGAATCAAATAAACCATTCGCTTGGTGGTATTAAATGTATTGCCGTATAAGGTGTAAAAATCATGGTGTATCTAAAGGGATGTTTCCAGCACACCTCCCGCACCAGCTGACGCCGAGTTCTCTCTCACTCCCTCCCTCGCTAATGATAACCATCATAATTATATTTTGATATTGATAATGAGGATAATGATGATTAAATAATGATGATGATAATGATAAAATGATAATGAAATAACGATGATAATGATAATGAAATAATGATGATAATGAAATAATTATGATAATGATAATGAAATAATGATGATAATGATAATGAAATAATGATGATAATGATAATGAAATAATGATGATAATGATAATGAAATAATGATGATGATAATGATAAAATAATAATGAAATAATGATAATAATAATAATAAAATGATGATAATGATAATGAAATAATGATGATAATGATAAAATGATAATGAAATAATGATGATAATGATAATGATAATGGAATAATAATGATGATAATGATAAAATAATAATGATGATAATGAAATAATGATGATAATGATAAAATGATAATGAAATAATGATAAAATGATAATGAAATAATGATGATAATGATAATGGAATAATGATGATAATATAATCAAAATTATAAAATAAAATAATGATAGTGGCTGACAGCATAGACGAATAATAGTGTTTCGGTTTCTGGACGTAGATGACGGGAAAGCATTAGCACTTTGTTCTTGGTTACTTCTTTATTCTGTGACGGAGTGAGGCATGTCGACCGGGTCCTGACACCCACGAGGAGGGTTGGGGAAGGAGACACGGGGGTCGGAGGGGGGGGGGAGAGCAGTTGGAATTAACCATGTCAATGATTAATCGCTTTGAACAACACGTCAGAGACACGACGAAGATTATAATGATAGTTGTAACAATAACAATTATAGTAATGGTAATAACAATATTAATGATCAATATGTGAAGAAATTGAGGAAAAAGGACGATAACTATAGGAATGTAATTGTAGCAACAATAATGATGATACTAATAAAATGAAAATAGAATATTGATGAAAACAAATCATGAATACTAATTTATTCCTCTCTGTAGAAGAAACTTCGGAGGCCACATGTGATGCTCCATGTGTAATCAACAACATCAAATGAACCTTAAAGACACACGCCTCTTCAAAACTCAAAAGAAATGAAGCAAGTTCGGTGTTCCTGCAACGTTTTCGTAAAGTCTCAAGAAAACTCTAGTGGCAAAAAAAAAAAAAAAAAAAAAAAAAAAAAAAAAAAAAAAAAAAAAAAGAGAGAGAAAAAAATCCCCCAAACGAAAAATATTCATTCGTATTCCATTGCAGACAGACGCCTCCTTTGCATACCATTAGTGCACGAAAGGTCGTTAAGTACTCAATTAGGAACCGAGAGACAGCTCCCTGACTCGAGTCATTACCGAAAAGGATTTGTATCTACACGCCCCTCGCTCGTCCTCGGGTTCTCGAGTCTTAACTAGGCAGCGAGACGAAGCTCCTGGAAGGCCTGTGTCACTTCCTGGGTTGCTGGCTTATGCTCGGTCACGCCCCGCGGCACAAAGCCACCGTGTTTCCTGCTAACACTTACCGAGCCCGCGCGCGCGCGTGTGTGTATGTGTGTGTGTGTGACTTTGTGCGTGTATGATTTCGATACTCTGCTGGAGGGAGGGACGGACGGAGGGGGGACAAGTGATACACACAGAGAAAGAGAGAGAAAGAGTTGGTGTGTGTAAGTTAAGATGGGGAGGGTGGGGAGAGGAAACAATAGTAGGCATTTATAAATATAGTGAAAATGTGTATGTTTCTATGTATGTACGTGTATATGTTTCTCTGCAGATATATGCAAGGGAAAAAAAGAAATAAAAAATATGGCTATTTATAGATAAAGGCGTGTCTTAATTCATAGTATTAAAAAATTCCTGTGTCACAAATTTCCGGGAAGCAAGTTTATCAAATCTAATTACGCATTTAATGAACCCTGGACGTCGCTCCGACTTGTCTTTTTTCTCTCACTTCATTCTTGATTTCGTATTTATGTTTGCGAATTGAAGGGACTCTACATGGGGCTGTGTAAAAAAAATAAATAAATAAATAAAAATAAATAAATAAAAAGAAGTACAAAACAAAAAAGTGACTATTCCGCAGCTGTACTGTGTCCACATAACCACTTTACTCTTTTACCTTAAATTCCAGGCGCCTTCGCCCTCAACATTTCCTCCTGAACCGAAATCCAGCCTCAGCTTCGCTAGCAATGACAAAACCCGCAAATCACCGAGAAAAATTACCGAGAGAAAAGCGCTTATCGGGGACCAAGACGCGCAGCACAATGGCTGCTGCAAAGCGTAACGGCCGCCGCCGCCCAGCCTTTGTGAGGACAAGGCTTCTTGCGGCCGGCGATTGTTCCGGGCTGCTGGCCTTGCCTCGGCTGTTCCCGGAATCGCGGTGTAGTAGCAGGTGTATTAGCAGGTGTATTAGCAGGTAAAAGGAGCTTATCTCGGCTCCGGGTCGCTCGCCCTGCTGAGGAGGCTGCGAGGACGAGCGGGAAGGAGGCGGTTTCGCCGCGGGTCACGCACTGTGCGGGGGCCCTTCCCCCTTCCTGCGCCTCTGGGGGTTTATATATATATATATATATATATATATATATATATATATATATATATATATATATATATATGTGTGTGTGTGTGTGTGTGTGTGTGTGTATGTGTGTGTGTGTGTGTGTGTGTGTGTGTGTGTGTGTGTGTGTGCACAAGAAACTGTGAATAGAAGATCGAGATTTTCCACAACAATCCAGTCTTCTTTTTTTTTTTCTTTGTTATCCTTACTTTCTATGAGTTTTTGCGTTTTTTTTTCTTTTTTTTTTTTTTGCTATATTTTGTTTTCTGTTTTTGTCTTTGCCTTTTGTTGCCGTTGCGCTTTATTGGGCATAATAACCACACCAGTTCTAACAATACCATTTTGCGGGGGCGATCCCAGCATTGTGATATCTGTCCCGGTCAGCTGTAACAAGAATATTGCACAGCCAAAGGGCAGGACAGTTTTATTTTCCAAAAGGTTTCATTTCGGAAATCGCAGCGTATTCCTTTGTTGTTGTTTTTCCTTTTGTGAAGGAAAAGGAACTAATGCAGAGAGAGCGAGGGGAAACGCATGATATTTCCCCTTAAGATTCGGGTTATCAGGTTTCGATATACAGCGCATATTGATGCTCAGAATGCACCAGTGAATGTAATTTTACTCTGATATTCGGGTCTCATACACGGCTGCAGGCAAGACGGAAAGGGAAGATTTAAATGGTTTCTCTTGCACGCCAGCATGGCAAAGGTTTTTCTATGAAGGATGACATGCCTCGCCTCTCGCTTGAAACGAACAGCACATACGGGTGGACAGAGAGATGGATATGTGTGTGTGAAGGTCAGAATATTATAAGCGTATGTAAACTTACTTCTCTTTTTATTTATTTTCCTCTTCCCTCTCTTTCATACCCGACCAATTTCCGCGTCGGAATTTGTCTCGCCCAAAAAGTGCACACACTGTGATTGTACACAAAATATAAGCTCAACATCCAACGCAAACCATAAATTATCGTGCTGTTTGAATACACTTTTTTTTTACATTCACAAAGTTCGCAAAATTAAAATTGGTCGAAAGAGCAAAGGCATTCATTATGTGTCATGATGAAAACATGGCATTCGCCACGGCAGTCCCGCCCCCCCCCCCCACCCCCCTCTCTGCCCGCTTCCTTCCTGGCTTCTCCTTCGCCCCTTGTCGCCGGTGGCGTTTGGCTGATGTATGTGTGCAGATACACGCACATAGAGAGAGAGACAGGTAGGTCGATAGATGTATATCTGTGTGTGTGTGTGTCTATATCTATATCTATTGATCTATCTACTTATATATATATATATATATATATATATATATATATATATATATATATATGTGTGTGTGTGTGTGTGTGTGTGTGTGTGTGTGTGTGTGTGTGTGTGTGTGTGTGTGTGTGTGTGTGTGTGTGTGTGTGTGTGTGTGTGTGTATACATATACAAATATATATATACATATATATACATACATATATATATATATATATATACATATTTCTATCTGTATACACACACACGCACACACACACACTTATATAAACCCTCTCAAACATACACAACGCAATTAAACAAAGTTCAAGTTCACCGCCCGAGCCGCAACATCACGGGTCGCCGTTCAGGGAGAGCCATTGAGGAGATTGAAGTTCTGTCTCTTCAGAAGGGATGCTCATCAGAAGGGATGCTCACAAGGAAGGTGATGCGAAGCCAGGAATCAAAAGAGGATATCGGGTCGGGCAGCTTCAAGCAAGGTTGATCGCATCACGAGGAACAAAAAGTCCACAATGAAAATGAAAAGCGAAATCTTCAATGAATACGTTCTGCCAGTGAAGACATGCGGCTTTGCAACCTGGGCGCCTTTAGAATGCGTAAAGACACGCGCGTCGTTTCAGGGACTCGCTCTCCGTGACCGGAAGTAAGACACGCGGATCAGGCAGCAGACTGGCGGGATTGACATCCTCACACATGTCAAAAGAAGCAACCAGAGATGGGCCGGCCATGCTGGCAGACTCGTCGACAATAGATGGATAATCAGAGTGACAGAATGGACTCCGAGGCAACAGAAAGGTCAGGCAGGAGACCGGAAATAAGACGGAAAGATGTCCTCACCTACTTCACTGGACCTGATTGGCCTCGTGCGGCCGGGGACGGAAGGCGGCGGAGAGATTCCTAGGAGGGTTCCTACAAAGGACTCCAAAGGAGGGATTCAGCCTGATGATGGTGTGTGTGTGTGTGTGTGTGTAAAGATCCAAAATAAATATCTATCACATGAAAAAACACAATATCTATACTGTAAAACTTGGAGGTAGTTAGCAGTCAGCAGCCGCGCGTGTGTGGCGAGGACAGTTTGGTCATTCAGTGGCCAGAATAAAATCCCGGAATGTGCAGCGGAGAGTCACAGCAAACACCACAAATGAATAATTTATTCAACAGTAAAAGATATATGCGAACCAGGTATGAAAAACAGTTTTGACAAAAGGGAGAGAAATTAAACTGGTGAATTAAGGTACACACTTTAACTTTTAACCATCTACTGTTTAATTTCTATGCAGGTTACTTTATCATAAAACATAAAACATAACTTGAGAATACGATGTTAGCCAGGCCTCTCTCTCAGGGAAACCCGGCCATCCCCCTGGAATTAATTACTCCAGTTTTCTAAAACAAAGAACTAAATACCTAATTTTTATATCTGATCGATGTACATTTCAGTCCCTTCTATTCTGTAACTTTTCTTACCTTCCCAAGACAATAATGACTTTAACAAATATACAGACTCAGCCTGTTGAAGTGTTGATTTCCGATTCTTTTGACCAATTTATCATCACATTTTCAAACCTTATTGCCACATGTGACTCGCCCTGACATCGCACTGCCTATAATGTAGATGTACTTTATGGTGGACAAAGAAAACGGATATCTGGGCAATGGCTTGGTGTTAAGCCCGCGCCCTCAGCGCAAATCAGATCTGTCGAGATACACCATGGGTCAGTTTCTTGCTCTGTCTCTGAACAAGAAGGAAAATGACATCAAACATGAATCCCCAATGGCACTGTTATGATATATGGCCAGTGGCCGCAGATCATAGCAGAGGATCAGTCTCTCAACCTGATGTCAGACGGGACACACTCCATTTACTATGCATGACTTATTATCAAATATTCAAAAGTTCATAGTTGGATTCCATGTTGTTATACATTAAACAACTTCTTGAATTAATTTTGGTATATTTACCAATTAGTTTTACGAATACATACTTGACTAGGTTGATCTGCCGGCCTTGAAGCAATATGCTATGTCTCACGAAAGTCCGCAGCTTTACAAATTGAAGTATAATGTTGATGGGCCTAAATAAAGGAGTCGTCATGTCTGTGTGTGTGTGTGTGTGTGTGTGTGTGTGTGTGTGTGTGTGTGTGTGTGTGTGTGTGTGTGTGTGTGTGTGTGTGTGTGTGTGTGTGTGTGTGTGTGTGTGTGTGTGTATGTGTGTGTGTGTATGTGTGTGTGTGTGTGTGTGTGTGTGACCCCCAAGACAGACAGAAGTAGAATTCCTAGAGCTGAGCGTCTCCCCCCCCCCCCCTCATCCTGAGCTGTACCTGACGCGGAATCCTACATCCCCGCCCGCCGTAGTTCCTTTCCTAAACTGACAAGAGCGATAGTAACTTGACGTGGGAGAGATCGGGAGAGAGAGAGAGTGAAGGGAAGAAGGGAGAGTAAGAGAGAGGGAGGAATAGATGAGAGAGAAAGACAGAGAGAAGGAGATAAACGAACTGATAAAAATTTATTGAGTGCATATTCCTACAATTGTTCAAAGGTTCCGTGAATTTTAGTGATGATTATTGTATAAGAAATTCCTTAATAATCTCGAATGAGCATTGTACGCATCAGCATCAATGTTATTTGCATTCTTTCAACATTGAAAATAATAACGGGGGATGGAGTCCGAAGGAAGTCAAATCAAACATAACATTTGACATTGTACAGACATTTGAGGAACAGTGACTTGAAAAAAAAGATTAGATAAAAAAAAGTGCCTTCCCTGGCGCTCAAAGGAGGCAGTAACCCTTCTCCTTCCCTCCGTCTTCTTCCTCCCCCCCCCCCCATCCCCCCTCCTTTCCGTGGGAGACACGGCAGCATTTCTGGGGCTCGTGTGTGGGTTTGGGCAATGCGCACACTCGCGGTAGACGGGTATGGTCATCTCTCTCTATCTATCTATTTATCTATCTATCTATCTATCTATCTGTTTATCTATTTATCTATCTATCTACCTATATATTTATCTATTTATCTATCTATCTATCTATCTATCTATATATTTATCTATTTATCCATTTATTTCTATCTCTATCTATCTCATTCTCTCTCTCTGTTTCTCTCTCTCTCTCTCTCTCTCTCTCTCTCTCTCTCTCTCTCTCTCTCTCTCTCTCTCTCTCTCTCTCTCTCTCTCTCTCTCTCTCTCTCTCTCTCTCTCTTTCTCTCTCTACCTACCTATCTATCTATCTACCTACCTATCTAATTCTATCTATCTATCTCTTTCTATCTCTCTTTCTCGCTCTCTCTCCTTTTCTCCTTCTCTCTCCTTATCTCCCTCTCTCCCTTCCTTTCTCCCACTCTCCCTTTCTTTTTTTCTCTCTCCATTTCCGTGCAACTTTCATTATTTTTTTCTATCCTTATTTACTCTCTTTCTAATCTCTTTCTTCCTTTCACACTTCCTTTTTATCATTCTTCCATTCGCCTCTTTCCTTCATTTTTTATCATTTCCTTTCCGTTCTCTCCCCCATTTTCTCTACATAATTCTTTCGTCATTTGTCTCAGAAAAATCATACAAAAAAAAAATCCTCTCTCTCATCCTTAAGCTATTTTATGCAAATGAGTCATATGATTCCGGGCGAATTACAGTTGCGTTTCATGTTCTCTTGATACTTAAAAGTTCGCGCGATTGTTTGACACTTTTATGAGTTTCCGGATCCCGCCTTGCGAGCCCGGGATTTGGCACAGACATTTGAATAATCCGGACGCGGTGACAAATGCGACGCGGCTGTTTGGGTGTGCGTGGGGGGGGGGGGGTGTGTGTGTGTGTGTGTGTGTGTGGGTGTGGGGTGCGGTGTGTGTGTGTGTGTGCGGGGTTGTGTGTGTGTGTGCGGGTGTGTGTGTGTGTGCGGGGTTGTGTGTGTGTGCGGGTGTGTGTGTGTGTGCGGGGTTGTGTGTGTGTGTGTGTGCGGGTTGCGTGTGTGTGTGAGTGTGTGTGTGTGTGTAAAAGACTTATGTGCTTGTGTGGGTGTGTATGTAGGTGTATATGCAAGAGTGAATACGTGAGACTTTTGACTTTGACAAGTTTATTAAGACAAGTGGTTACTTGTTGTATGCGAGCGTGACTCAGCGTGTCCGTTTTTATGTATGCATGTGTATGTTGTTGTGCTTATACCAAATTCTCTTATAAGTCCAACAGCATTCCTTTACTTCAAAAGGATATAGAATTCTTTATATCTCTGATGGCTATAAAGAGTTACTTTAATAAGGTCTGTCGCGCATTCCATCATCATTTCCTTGACAGACTCAATAATGACTGAATAATAGAGATAATGATCTGATAACGACACTCCACCACTCGCCCTACATGCATCGGGTGGCTTCATCCTCTTATTCCTTTCTTTTTTCTTTTCATTCGTCTTCTTTCACATCTTATTTTTTTTCTGAAGTCATTGTTATCATTATTATTACTTCTGCAAGATCGTAATACTTTTTACGGCGTGTTGCACTGGAAGGAGAAAAATATCTTCATCGTCTGCACCGTTTTCTTCGGATTCTTCCGAACGTGTTGCGCATATCTCTTCTTCTTTGTCCTTTTCTTGTTCTATTTCTCCACATTTCCCTCTTCTCCCGTCCGGTCTTTTCCCTCCTGAGAAAAATTCTCCCTCGCCTTCCCCTCCTCTTTGTCCCTTCGTCTGCGTGAACGGCGGGACCTTCCCTTCCTCAGTGCTCTTTCTTACGGTAAATTCCTTTCATTTTTCGCCAAATTAAGGAAGAATGGGACCACTTTGCCGGCAACATATAAAGTATGAAATCTAAAAGAGTAGAAGCCAACCCCCTCCCCCTTGATAATAGTCATTTCTACTTCTGCGGCTTTTTCCACTTCTTCTCTTTCCAATTCTACCACTTTTTCCTCTTCCTTCACTTCCTTTCTTCCTTATTTCCTGCTCTTTGTCCATCCTACCGGCCTCCTCCCGTTGCCTTCCTTCTCGACCTTTGTATCCGGGCGAAGCCGGGCTCCCGCGGGCCAACGCTTCGCAGGGGGTCGAAACAAGTCGAGTGATATTGGCAGAATGGCGCTGTGATGTTGATATTAAATGATGGGAGGGGTCATCATCATCATCATCATCATCATCATCATCATCATCATCATCATGCTTGTGAGAATAATGATGATGATGATGATGATAATGATAGCGATAGTGATACTGATAATGATAATGGTGATGATCACATTCATGATCATGATGATAATGGTAACTGTAATCATAGTGGTAATAACAATAAGGATAAATACAATATTGATAGTGATAATGATATATGATAATAATGATAATAATGATAATGATATATGATAATAATGATGTGGATTATAAAATGATCATGATGATAATGATGATGATAAGGAAAATGATAATAATAATGATCATATAATAATGAGGATAGTAGATATTATTATGATAATGATACTTATGGCAATCAAAGTGATTACTAAGAACTAAAACAACAATAATAAAGAAATAAAACCAAATGGAATACAACTTACCAGGTGTCATTTTGATAAGAGATCATGATGATAAAAAGTCAAAACTAAGGATTTATAACTAGTGAAGAAAAAAAAATATGAACACCCGTAATTGGAAATCCGTTTACGAGTTTATGACTCAAAGGTCACTGACCCCGCCTCTAAATAAAGTCATGAGCACAAATCATAAAGCACACACACTAAAATAAGTAAAAGTGCATATAGTGTATGGTTTAATACAGTAAGATTCAGGTAAACTTACCATCACTGGATATCATGAATCGTAACTTGTGTTTACGTTCTCTCAAGCGCCCTTATCTCGGTCGTCATTCCGCGGGGAACACAGGCAGATAAGGACCATGACGATAAAAGTGGAGTGACTGTTTTCCATCATATTGTTGTTCGACTAAAGGGATCGGCAAAGTGTAGGCGCATTATAGCACGGCGTTTGACTGTGATACTGAATGCATGAATGACTCCAAATATATATATACATACATATGGGTGTATATATATGTATATATATATATATATATATATATATATATATATATATATATAT
>BOPN01010411.1:7500-15000 GCA_017312705.2 Penaeus japonicus
ATTGTTCTGGAAAACGTTCGCCGAACTTTTCTCCTTCCCAATCGGCCCGGTCATTCGCACGCTTTCTCTCTCGCTTAGACAAACAAGATGGCGCCCAGAAGCGAAGAAGGCGAGTTCAATTTTTAGGAATTTGATTTCACTTTTGATTTGTGGATTACCATGGCCAATATATCCGTCAATTTAGCTCAGACACACTACACCTATTTTGCAATACTAATGAGAGTGAGCAAGACAGTCAATGAATTTGAAAAAAAAAATGTGATTAATCAATATCGTCTGAGTCGCGAAACTCAAGAAAATCCCAAAAAGTAATAGACAACAAGATTATTAGAAAGATGGGTGCCTTGGGAAGATCAAATTCTCGGACGAAGGGAAGGAACGAAGAAGAATGAAAGGGACACAAGAAGAAAGGAGAGGAAGGTGTGTGTGCGTGTGCGTGACTCTAGAACAAAATTAGCCATAATGCATTTAACGGAAAGAAAAGAATTAAATGATGCTATAAGCGACGGAATTCACTCCAAAAGCAAATGACGTCGGAAACCGGACGGCGCCGCGCGGGCCAGACAGCGTGGCGCCAAGGGAGCGCTACGATGTCAGATGCCGACATTTTCTCTATGAATTTCTCTCTGAAAACATGATGCGACAATGAGAAAGAAGTGCAGTAAAATGCGATAGAAGGATAAGATGTGAGGATACGAGAGAAAATTAGAAAGAACTAGAAGGACAAATAGAAAATTAAAAGTTTAATAAAGAATGGAAATGAGAGTAATGTCAGAATACGAAAAAGCTGAGAAAGAATATGAGAAAATGCGTGAGGAGAGAGCCGATGCGAGGAAACGTCAAAGAGAAAGTGAATGTGAGATAACATGCAAAAGTGAAAGAAGAGGAAAGAAAATGAGAGAGAGAGTACGGGAAAAGAGAAGCTTCTACTTGCTGGCACTGTTCCTTCGGTCGAACAGCTGTGGCATCCCCCTCGACCCGCCTCCAAGTGTCTCAGCGTCGAGCCCTTCTGGCATGGAGACAGCGGATTCATTTCGGGATGTATTCTGGAACAAGTGAAAAAATATATATATTGCCATTTATCAATTCGCGGCTCATTGTCTCATTCCATGTAGTGGCAAGAATTTCGAAAGAGAAGACACATGTACATAAACGTGAAAGATTACAGGAAATTAAAACATATCTAATTTCATCTCCTTAGTTGTCTAAATCACTCATAAATATATGCATATCGCGAAGTTCAATCTATCACTCGGACTCCCCTATCTCCCCCCCCCCTTGGATCTACCACTGTGTGTATGTGTAGTTATGTGCTTGTATGTATCCGTACTTGTGTGTGTATCGTTTGTATGTGACCATGAATGTAGGTTATGCATAATGTATGTATTTATATCTCATAGCAAGGAAAAACACCCAAAATTTTAAAAAGCGGTAAAACTCTACGGCGACGCGCCACGTCTCACTTAATTCCTTGGCAGAGATTCTGGTGATGTTAATCAAAAGGCCGACATAAGGAAACAGAAGGGAGACACTTATACTACGAAGATGTACCTGATTAAGTAAATACGAAAAAAATATGTATTTTAAAATACTTTTTATTCATTTATCTATTTTTATTTATTTTTATTTACTTGGTTATATCATTATAAGTACATATTTTCCCACCGTTTTACTCTATTTAAAGGATCTTGAAATATAACTTTTATAACTTTTTTTCCAAGGATAAAAATAGACGGACAGAGGCAGACTGTTTACCCTGGCTGTTTTATTGGGCATAAGAGTTATTTCTAATTGTAGATATACATCAAAGTTTCTTTATTGATTTTACAATACATACATATTTTTACAAGGCCGCAGTACATTAATCAAGATTTGATTCCCCTTTTTTATTTTGTTTTGATGAATTGTAACTTAATTCAAACACGATAATGCCAACAATTAATTAAGGGGAGCCTTAATAACCCACTACAAGCCCAATGATGACGATAATGATAACGGTGGCGTCAGAAGCAACGTAGCAATACGTAATAATGTTCATTATGTAAAGATGTTATCATTAATTTCGCTATCAATTATTCTCGTACAGCTAATTCTTGCTTGATAATAGTGATTATGATGACGGTGATAAAGGTGATAATAGCGGGATAACAATGATGATGATAACCCCTATGCCAACTTCCCGGGCAAGAAAATGGCGCCTCTTCCCTGGGGTTTTCGTTGACTTGGTTTACACAAACCGTCGACTTCGCAATTTTAGATATATTGAAGAATTAACAGTCTTACAAAGCGAGCTCCCGGATGATAGAAGACATGTATATACATATGTGTGTGTGTGTGTGTGTGTGTGTGTGTGTGTGTGTGTGTGTGTGTGTGTGTGTGTGTGTGTGTGTGATTCAGTGTGAGCGTGTGTGAATTAGTGTGTGTGTGAGTGAATATGTGTATGTGCATGTGTGTGTTTGAGTGTGTGAGTGTGTGTATGTTTGTCTGTGTGTGTGTGTGAGTGAATATGTGTATGTGCATGTGTGTGTTTGAGTGTGTGAGTGTGTGTATGTTTGTCTGTGTGTGTGTGTGAGTGAATATGTGTATGTGCATGTGTGTGTTTGAGTGTGTGAGTGTGTGTATGTTTGTCTGTGTGTGTGTGTGTGTGTGTGTGTGTGTGTGTGTGTTTGGGTGTGTGAGTGTGTGCATGAGTGTATGTTTGCCTGTGTGTGAATGAGTGAGAGTGTGAATGTGTGTTTGTGTGCATGGACCTGTATGTGTGTGTGTGTGACATTCGTATTTACAATCTATCGATACAAATGAGACAACAAACAAAGCAACAAACAACCACAGGTACAGACTCGTGCCACATGAAAGCAGATCCTACAGACAAAGGGGGACTTCCCTTTGCAACAAGAGAGCAACGAAGAGTAAAGTATTCCTAGAAACTGTTATGTGAAAAAATCCTTTCTCTCATAATGCAACAGATTAGATATTCAGTTGGCGTTTATGGTCATCAATTTATCTTAAATGTAAAGGGAAAAAAACCCGTTAAGAAATGCTTCATCGTCATTTGCCTCTTGTCGCGGCGCCATTTTCTTTTTAAACATATGCGAACCAGGACTAAAATCTATCGAAATAACAAAACACTAAAGCGTAATTCAACACTCTTGACAAATATTTAGAAAGAATTAATTAAGCAACAAGAGACCCTTACAAGCTGAGAAGAGAAGAAGAAGAATCAAGCAATAATAAATAATCAAGGAAGATGATTCTAGAATGCGACATCGTCGCGCTTCCCTGGCGCCACGCTGTCTAGTGCAGCTCGCTTCGGGGGGGCCGCTCTCTCTCTCTCTCTCTCTCTCTCTCTCTCTCTCTCTCTCTCTCTCTCTCTCTCTCTCACTCTCTCTCTCTCTCTCTGTGAGAATGATATAGAATGCTCATATAGAATTATATATTATGCTTATATTAGATATTAATTACAGCAATAGATCCATATACAAATATGCATTTTCGCACCCTTTCGCGAGGCAATCGCACGGTCAGGTCGGGTCAACTTTGGGTGATGGGTGGTTCACACATTCTTGTTATCCCACAGACCTAGACCCTCAGAACGAGCTTAATTCCTCGATAGTCACGCCTCCTACATTCCAAACTACCTTGCCACGTTCCTAACGCTGGGGACGTCGGATGCGAAGCCTTCCCATATAAGCAGGATGTTTGGAACACACCGACAGACCGGGGTCGACTGCGCTCCTACTGACGCCTGATTTCTCCGCTTGTTTACACGTGTTGTGATATTGTTTATTCCTGTGACCATGTGCTGTAGTGAATATTTCTATCGTGCACCATAACGGCAGATTATCTGCGTTATGGAATAAACCTGTAACGTTCAAAGCCTGTGTCTGACATCACCCCCTATTTTGTGCTGGGTTGTCAGTTACGATAGACTAAGACAACCCTCACACTCTCTCTCTCTCTCTCTCTCTCTCTCTCTCTCTCTCTCTCTCTCTCTCTCACTCACTCTCTCTCTCTCTCTCTCTCTCTCTCTCTCTCTCTCTCTCTCTCTCTCTCTCTCTCTCTCTCTCTCTCTCTCTCTCTCTCTCTCTCTCTCTCTCTCTCTCTCTCTCTCTCGCCATTTTGAGCCGCTGATAAAGGTGGCGAAGGGAAGACCGTAATTTACGGTACAGAATGAAGAAGCGGAGCGGTTCCTGACATCTCAGGGGCATAAGGGGACAGTGCTGCTTGTCCCCCAGAAAGGGTTAAAAATGTCGAAGGTCATTATATTTCAGCATCCCTTAGAAATGGACCCAGACATTCTGCTCTGCGGCGAGAGGATTGTTTGGGTGAAAAGGCACGCGTCACGAGGCGAGGAGCGATGTCAGCTGCTTGCCCTCATGAAAGGAGAAGTCCCGGAGAAGGCCTTCATATCTGGGGCGGGGTACGGGAGGGCGGCGCCGTATGTGGAGCCGCCAGTCCTGTGCCTCAAGTGCAGCAGATGGGGACAAACCGTGGACCTGTCAGAGGACGCCAGATGCAGATTCTGCGACAGGAAGCATGACTCCAGGCTCTGCAGAGCAAAAATAGACAAAGGAGAGAGGGTGAAACCTTGCTGCTGCAATTGCGGAGGCTTGCACAATGCTGGGGCTCTATCATGCAAGGCGAGGCCAAGGGTGGAACCTAATTCCTCGGCTGCAAGGCCCACCGCGAGGACTGCAACTCCAGGAAGATGACGCGAATGCCATGAACGGACAAATCAACAGCCAGACGAGAGAAGACATTGCAGCCCAGGAAACGACGAGGGGCTGTGACGCAGATTCTCCGGTAAAAGAGATATCTGCGATTGCTGGAATGTTGCATACATTAGTGCAGAGGATGGATGCAATTGAAAAAAAATTTCGATTGTGATGGATTGTGGTGTAGAAGACAACAAAAAGGGAGTGGGGGCTGAGGACGAAACCCCGGCGCAAAACCTCACTGAAAAGCAACAATGATCTGTTGGTTAAGAAAAACCGAAAAGGAAAATTCGATTAAGGGCAAAGAAAGAAAAATAATACCGAGTGTAGTGGAAGGAACAACATCAGCGACCTTCAGGTCATTGTCACTTAAGCGCAAAGACGCTGAAAAGGAGAAGCTTCTGAGAAAGTGGGAGTTAGTTCAGGAGGAGTGGGCAAACATCCAGGGACTGTTTGCCACATATAAGGAAACCATAAAGGTCAAAGGTCAAAGGACTTAGCATGCTGAGGGTGATGATTTATACTGTTATATCGCTCTCCTGGCATGTAAACATTTAACTCTGTATGCTTGTGATTAATCTGCCTTTTGTTTTGTATATATTTCAACATGTTGACATAGCTGTAAGGTTTTGTAAAATATATGTAAGCCCAAAGAGGGACTAAGATTGGGGTGAGGATAACCTATGTTACCTCATCCTTCGAGATGTACGTAATCATTTGTCTCAATAAACTTGTCAAAGTAAAAAAAAAAAGTCTCTCTCTCTCTCTCTCTCTCTCTCTCTCTCTCTCTCTCTCTCTCTCTCTCTCTCTCTCTCTCTCTCTCTCTCTCTCTCTCTCTCTCTCTGTCTTTCTCTTTCTCTTTCTCTCTCTACCGCATCAAAAATAAATTAAATGCAATTCTCTGCTTTGTTGTTCTAAAAAAAAAACTTATTCCACACCCACGAGTCGTCTCAATCCCAAATGAAAATCAACGGAGAGGCAATGCAGGTAGTCATAAAGTGCAAGTCATGCTATCCTCTCGTTTCTCAGCAAACTCCCTTTATGAGCTTCTTACCGCGCTGCTGATTATGACATTACTGACTACCTAGAATCCTAGATGAATCACAAATCATGATCATCTTTCTTTTATCACTGTCTTTCATTCATTGTTTTTCATTTAGGGGCTGACAATCTTTCGATTTTGTGTTTACGTCCAATGAGGGTGGTGGTCTCTTCAAGTGGGACGTTCGTAAACAGTGATTGGATATCCACACTGGTCATAACAACAGGACTATTGATTTTAACAGTGGTAATTTCCTTTACAAAGTCCATATATTTATATATATGTATACATACATACATACATACATACACACACACACACACACACACACACACACACACACACACACACACACACATATATTGTAAAAGCGATCTTTCATTTTATATGGTAATTTATCATTGGTAGTATTGCACTTTTAGCTTTATCGTACTCTTCACTTCCAAAAAGGGGTTATATAAAGATTAGAAACCATTCACCTTATATTTACAAAAAACATATGTACATGACAAATAACAATATCTCAGAAATCACGTCCCTTCGAGCGTGTCAAACCGCGCAGGTGTCACGGGGCTTGTTAAAGCTTGGCGCTCCTCCGAATATTATAACTTCGGGGGACATGAGAGGCACACTGCAGTGGCGCCTGGCGTCAACGTTATAAAGATAACCAAATACAAAAAACTGAAAGAAAATAGAAATGCAATATGAATATGCTGTATGCATTTACAATATTGCCACGCTATATGCACCAGCGTAATATGACAGCTGTGGCTGTACTCACGAGGTGAGGGTCACCGCGCTCACTCGAACAGGTGGTATGGCTAAGTGACCGATTGTATGGCGGAACAAGACCAGGTGAGGCATACCTACGCGCATGCGCTTACAAAATAAGGGAGTTTAGAATTAATTATTAACATGTATATCGATGTATATCGATATTTAATAAGGGTAATTATTTCCTCGTAGATATTCAAATATTGCTTTCACATTATCATAACACTTATGATAGTAAACATATATCAATCCCTTTCCATATACATATATATATATATATATATATATATATATATATATATATATATATATATATATATATACATATGTAAGTCTAAGATTTCATTTAATCTGTTAAACTCACGGCCACGATAGACTAAGGTTCGTTATCCCTCCCTCCGAGATGGTGTCGGCGGATGGGTTAACACGCCATTGAGACGTCCGTGTGTGTGTGTGTGTGTGTGTGTGTGTGTGTGCATGCGTGTGTGTGTATATGTATGTGTGTGTGTGTATGTATGCATGTATATAAATATGCAGATCTTATCGTTTATGTTTCATCATATTTTTATTCATATTTCTATTTTTTATTTATCTTTATTTATTTTTATTTATCTTTTATCATATGTATGTATATATATATATATATTGTTTTATTTTTATCATATGTATGTATATATATATATTTTTTTTATATGTATGTATATATATATATATATATATATATATATATATATATATATATATATATATACATATATATTTTTCTTTTTTTTTTTCTTCTTTTTTTTCTTTTTTTCTTTTTTTTTTTAGTTATATACTTGTCATGAAGAGATATTCAGTGGGTGAGTTAACCCGAGTGCTCAGCGACTCTGTCCGATGTCAAGGCTTTTCAGTGCCTCGATGACCTCCGTTAGGGAAGGACGCTGTTCCGGGTCTTTATCAAGAGCGGCTCTCAGGACATCTTCCATC
>BOPN01010414.1:10000-12500 GCA_017312705.2 Penaeus japonicus
CATGTTTTCACACACAAACAAACAATTGCATTAAGCATTGCAGACACTAAAAGAAACACTGGACGCCGTGTCCCTGTTCCCGTGTCCTATTTGACCTCTGCGTGCATGTCTGGCCGTTACGCTGATCAAGGAAACGTTCAGCTTGATTGCTTTGATTTCGTATGATAGGGCTTTGTTCATGTGCGTGCATTTGTAATGGTAAGAGCGCTTGCATTATGTAAGGTTGTTTTATTACCTAGCGCTCTGAAGAGGCATCAAAATGCGTGCACACGTAGGTAATATGTTTTGGTTATCTCGGACTAACCGCTCCGACATTACGTCATGTCGGAAGTGTAAATATACTGGTCGGTAATAAACATATTGCCTCATATTCGACATACGATCTGAAATCTGTAAAACGAGAGTTGTGGGAAGAAAAAACAACATATCCAGTCGTGAAAAGAACCGGTCGTGTGAACCAGTCGTGTGTTCTTATCCTTAGGAAATACAGGACAACTTCAAGTATCCCAGTACCGAGGACCTGCGGACTGTACCGGTGATAGAACGGTTGACTTCTTTTCTTAGAGACGTTGGTTTTTGAATCTACCAGTCATACGTTGCCACGTGTAAGCAGGTGATTGGCTAGGGCAGTTCGTACAGTCACACGGTGGTCGTTTACACGTAGGGTGATGTAGTTACTATATACTTTATTACACGGATTAGTCAAATGTGTTTATTATTGTTATGATAAGTCTTATTTCAATTATAAATTACTGTGCACAAGACTAGAAATTAGTATCAGGGAGCAATATACTCGAAGCATTATGATGATATCACGGAACGAAAGACAGTGAAATATCAAGAGGATGATTGAGAAAGCAAGAGGAATGTTTGTGATAGGTATCGAACCTCTTGTGCACCGGTACTTCCTTTACCTTCTGTGCATCTTGATCATTGCATTGACGACGTTGACTACCAGGTCATTACAATCTTCAATTCGTATGATATATATATATATATATATATATATATATATATATATATATATATATATATATATATATATATATATATATATATATATTTTTTTTTTTTTTTTTTTTTTTTTTTTTTTTTTTTTTTTATGATATTGATATTGCAGTATTAGCAATGTTGCAGCGCTAGTTGTATTATATAGTAGTGTAATGATTTTATAGTGGCTGGCATTTAGATTCATATTTGCGAAAGTAGTATTACACAAAGCGTTTTTTATCACAAACGTGAATACTAATGCAACAAACGGGAGCTCAATCATAAAGCTTGTAATGCACTTCATAAAGCATGCAGCCGATCATAAAGCATACAGCTCTAGCGTTTCATTGAAGAATATTAAAAAAAAAGAATGGCCATTCTCTTCCGTCTAAGTTGTTTATTTTCTTGATTTTCAATATTCGCAATATCAAAAAAAAGGTTCTTTAAATTATCATCAATTATCATCAGTCGGAGACTATTATCTCGAAAACCTTCGCAGTCCCGGAACAGAAGGGCTCATAACGCAGGGCAACAGGTCATGAAAATCTTGAAGAATTTTTCGAAGTTCGGTTTTTGCAGCAGCAGTGACAGGTTCGCGAAGATGAGGAGAGGGGGGGGCGAGGGGGGAGAGGAGAGGAACCACCCCTCCACTCCCTCCCCTCCCTCCCAGTTCCTCTTATCCGTATCCGTATCATCGTCTGCATCTCTTTAGATTCGAGAGAGAGTTAACGAAGGGGAGTGGGGGGTTAGGGGTTAGGGTGGGGGTGGAGGGAGAGGGAGAGACGAGAGACGAAGGCCCGACAAGAATGCAGAGCGGCGAGAGGGAGGGAGACACCAGCGAGAGGGCGGGATAGCGAGCGAGCTGCTGACAGATAGAAATGAGATAGTCGGTTACGAAAGAGGAGGGGGCACTCGAGATAAAAACGATGAGTATCTTCTTTCGACTAGAACTTCTCCTCAACCCAAGACTCTCCCCGTCAGTCGGTTCTTCAGCTCTGCCGAGGAAAGGCGCCGCCACCGCCACGCCGTTCACGGGAAGACCTCATGCCTAGGGTCGATTACCGAAGAGTTTGCCTAAACCGGAGCTTGAGGCGAGACTCTAACAACATAGAGATGGAGGAGAAGAAGGACGCGGGAAGAAGGAGGTGAGGGATCAGAGACGACGGAGGAGGTAAGAAGGGCGTAAAGAACGATCGTGTTCAGGACCAGGATGGACAATAGTATTGGGAGTGTCCAATCCTCCCAGCTGTCACTCCGCACGTACGTAATAAGTATTCAGGCGAAATGCAAAATCCAAAACTTTTAATGTATTCATAACATCCCGCCATTGTTATTCTGCATTAAAGCTACTTCCTAGTCCTGTGATTACGCCATGAACCAGTAGGTTATCTCGCGACCTATATATACATATATCTTATTCTGTATCTCTAGCATGATGCTTTGACCGAAAGATAACTACATTTGTATTCAGCCTGGGTTGTTTGCATCTAATGGACCGAGCGTGTAAATC
>BOPN01010414.1:20000-23406 GCA_017312705.2 Penaeus japonicus
AATGTTGTCAATATGACCTATGGATACAAAGGTCATGTTCTCCTTCCTCCGACGTGGCAGTCACAGCCTGGTGACCTGGTGTTTGATCCTGAGAGATTTCCGGATCCTGTTGCTATGGCCAGGAAGATAGAAGAAAAAGGTTTCAGAACGGCTTTGAGTATTCACCCCTTTGTAAGTGTTGATGCTCCAACATTTAACGCGGGAACTCAGGAAGGCCTGTGGGTCCGCCAGCGCAAGTCAGATCTCCCAGCACTTACAAATTATAATGACATCTATCCTTCTGCTGTGACAGACTTCAGCAACCCAAGGGCCAAGCAATGGTTTTCTGTACAACTCAAGAAATTGAAAAAGATGTACAACATTGACCGTTTCCACTTGCAGCCTGCAGATTCCCATGATCTCCCAACCTTTCATGAATATCACATGCCCATTCCCGGCCCGGATGCAATACTATCTCATTTCCTGGAATCTGTAAGTGCAGTATCACCACCTATCAGTACGGAAGGTGCTGTCATGCCACCCGGAGCACCAACATTCCTCACTCTCGGTAACTCTGATGGATCTTGGGAAGGCCTTGAGACCCTAGTGCCCAGGGTACTAACCTTAGCCATGCTTGGGTTCCCCTTTATTGATGTAGGGGCAGTAGGTGGAATTGCAAGACCGGGTCACATCCCCAATAGGGAACTTTATATCCGTTGGATGGAAGTAGCAACGTTTCTTCCAGCAATGCAGGTATGGCCATACGTATAGTATTTTGAAAGTTTTCCTTTGTTCATGTTACGTACGTAGAATTCGTTAGATTACATAACAGTTATAAGATTACATATGATTTATACACCTACCTTTTGTAGCTACCCAGTGATTTTTTTTTTTTTTTTTGTGATTACTTCTAGAAAATACAGAGAAAAAGTAAAAGTTTGATATTATTGTGATACGTTTTGTATATTTGTACTTATGAATTGGCTGTATTTACAAAACTACATTCTGATGTCGGCAAGGCCTGATGTTATATTTCTTAATACAAGTAATTTTCATAGAATTTAGTATTTAGAGATATTCTTGGTTATATGCAATTATGATATATATTATATATATGTCATTTTTCTCGTTTTTACTATGTCTATTGTCACAAAGAAGTCAGACTTTTTCAATGACTATAGTTCAGTTTTTGCTCACTTTAGTTTATCAAAAATATAAGTGTTCTGAATGTGTGACCAGAAGCCATTAATTAGTCCATTCTTCAGTAGGCTGTTAAAAAGCAAAACTAAATACAAATGTTGATAAGAATATACTTCAGTTGTGTTGGTTGTTTAGTTAATAATTGTTGGTTCTAGTGCAGGTTTAAGTGATAATATTTTTCCACGCTTTTTAATTCACTTCATGTAGAAGTTGAAGATGGACATTTTGAGTTTCCTGATGCTTATAGGATATGGAACTTTTGTCTTGATTATACTTAATAACCTCATGATTTTTATATATCATTATTCTTATTTGTTTAATATTATCATTATATAATTATAATTTTCATTATCATTATATTATTATTATTATTACCATTACCATTATTATAATTGTCATTATCATTGTTATTATTGTATATTAGATACAGAGTACAGACCTATTATCACACTATTTTTTTCTTCTTCATTTTTTTTTATTTTTTGATAGAAATCCATACATTAACACTTGCAATAATTATGCTTTTGACTCAACAGATTTGTGTACTTCCCGACAAGTACGGCAAAGAAATGGCAGCCCTGGCGGAGAAGTACACCAAACTGCGGAAAACAGTCGTCTTACCCCGTCTGAGGAGAAAGATACCAGAAGCCCTGGAGAAGGGGACACCTCTCATCACTCCCTTGGCCTTGTTTTCTCCAAACGACCCAGTTGCAGCTCAGGTATCAGATGAGTGGATCTTAGGCACTGACCTGCTGGTTGCACCCATCACGCACAGAGGTCAGAGGTCACGGGATATTTATCTTCCAGCAGGTATTTGGAAGGATGAGATTGATGGGTACCTACTCCGGGGCGGTCGATGGATTAAAGATTATAAGATTCCTCTCACGAAAATCGCGTACTTCTCTTTCAAATCGTTGCACAATGACCCTGCGTGAGGGGCGAGACTTTAGTGTAAATACAGAAAAGTGTTGAGTGATGATTAAGATTACTAACGATTTTTTTTTTCAAAGTTGTTTCTCTCTCAGGTTTGAGGGTGAGCAACTATGTGCATTACTTAAGAGTAAATGGTAATAGAAACACAAATATTTCTATAGATTGTCAAGGTAATCATTGATATTGCAAATTGTCATTTGCATTTGCTAATAGTTCAGCTATATAGTGAGTGTACAGAAAATTGTAACAATTTTGTCTTTTGTGATAAAAGGTAGTATCTTTCTAATTAAGTTAATTCTACAATTAGAGTATTCAACCTAATTCTACCACTTATAATGAAATGGTAGGAAACATGTTAGATAGATTCTGATAACTGTAACCAGAAACTAATTTATAACTGGGATCTGTTGCTTTACAGTTTATATTCGGAATGTCTTCCACAAAGTGTGTACCATTTTTGTATATTAGGTGCTACAGCTATTATTCTGAGATTAAAAAGACTTTATGTACATAGTTAAAATTCAAAAGATTAATGTATATAGACTATGGTATTTATACTTACATGAGCTACCAAAGCAATCATGGTTTTCTCCAGTGTAATACTATGAATTTATACTGGAGTCTGTTTGGGTTGTGATAGTTAACATATGTTATATGTTATGCATTATTATACATTGTTGACAATATCTGCTGATAATATGTCTGTAGCGCAGATTGTCAAAGATAATGATGATCAAATTAGCTGCAGTTAAAGAAAGTGTAAAGATATAGTAACAATAGTAAAAGTATTTTAAAATCGTACAGCCACACATAAATAGTTCAGTTTGTGATTATGTACTTTTGGGGTTATTTCTCAATTACCTATGTGGTGCTGAATATTCCTTGGAATGAAAATGTGAACGCTAGAAGTGTCCTTATGAATATGTGATAAATTTATGTAAAGGTAAATTGATTTATGTGTATTGGTAGGCGTGTTCATGTGTGTGTCTATATATATATATATATATATATATATATATATATATATATATATATATATATATACATAATATAAAAACAAATTTTGGTAAACACAGAATTGTGAGTTTATTTATCTGAGAATAGATAAGATTACAAACAAATAGGTACTCCTTGTACAAGTGATAAATGAGACACAACTGAAAGGTTGATATTTTTATACTGCTTCAAAATTATAAATGTTTGTCATAGAACAGGTATGCATAATGCAGTCAAATAACTGTGAATAAATCATGAATTAGTTCTATAGTTCTCTGTTTAAGGTATATATATGTGT
>BOPN01010415.1:0-2500 GCA_017312705.2 Penaeus japonicus
TATATATACCGTCCTAAATATTTCTTATGTCATTATTGATATCGATGTTACGATTTCTATTAACATCATCCATTTTTCCTTACCTTTTTCATCAATATAACAATAGCAGCAACTACAACTTTGAGGAAAGTAAATATGAGGATAATAAAGAAAAATACATGTCACTTTCATAAGTGATGGAAAATGTTAGAATATATACCATTTTTTGTGCAAACTTAGTACTGTGTTTCCCTTTTGCGATATGATGAAACCAAGCAGGAAGTGTTCATTGCAAAAGCATAGAAATGTTGAAGACTGACAAATAATTTGTCCGTCCAATGAAATGCGCCCGTTTGCTATGCCTTTCCCTCACTTTATTTTGATTTTGGATATTGCATATTAACGAAAATTGCACCTTGATCAACATAAACCTCTCGCTATAAATCACACAGCTTCCCTGTAACAGTAAAGAAAATAAACCGATGGACATATCGGGAACAAAGGAGTCCTCATCATTTTGCAGAAGTCTAAATGCAACACAGACAACATTGCAATCCACGATTACCATTGTCATAATTTGTAGCTCTTTTTATTTTTTTCTCGTCTCTCTCTCTCTCTCTCTGTCTCTCTCTTTTTTTCAGAATACATTATCATCTTCCTCAAGGATTCCCATGGAGCTTGGAACAGAGTGAGAATATATATATATATATATATATATATATATATATATATATATATATATATATATATATATATATATATATATTGTTATTCGTTCAGGCGATTTTTATTTCTTAATAATGAGATCATGTGATCTATTGAAGGCAAACAATGCATCAATTGAGAATTGCAATATCAATGTCTTAAATTCAGAAACAAAAAGGATCTCATTGTACATTACAACAGGACGTTACCGCCGAGAATAAAACTAGTTTAATACAGTAAATCAAATTTATGAATAAGTAGATGGATAGATAGATAAAACACGGGAGAAAAAGAACGTAAAGGGGAATGCGACAGCGAGAGAATTATGGAAACGAGGGAAAGTGGAAGAACACGAGATAACCAAGCGAACGAGTGTTTAGAAAGTCAGATGAAAAACATTGCCATGAAGCTACCTAGGAAGGGAAGAAGAACTAGGCAAAGAGAGACGAAGAAAAGGAGGAAGAAGAAGAAGAAGAAAAAAAGATGATAAAGCAAGATAGAAGATAAAACTAGAGATGACGATTGAAAAGGGAGATTGAGTATGAGGGAATAACACAAACAGAGAGAAAAGCGAAAATGTTGATTGGAACGAAAAGAAAGGCATAATAAAGAGAGAGAGAGAGAGAGAGAGAGAGAGAGAGAGAGAGAGAGAGAGAGAGAGAGAGAGAGAGAGAGAGAGAGAGAGAGAGAGAAGGAATAAAAAAAGGAATAACGCTCTTACCAGATAACCAGTTTGATTACATCCTGTCTCGTCTGATATTAAAAAGGAAAAATATCTACTTTGTTATGATAATATCTGTTGTTTTGCTTGACAGTGCAATGACAAGTTGCAGCCGATTTTGCTTTGTAGCAGAGAGACAAAGGAAAAGATTATAATTTTTTTTTTTTTTTTTTTTTTTTTAATCTAAAAGCAACGCGTACGTATGAGAATTTGACCTGTTATTTTTCTTGTTTAAGCCATTACTTTTTCACACAGTTCGCAGTAATTTAGATAGTGGGAATTTTATATTTCTATAAGAATATTTCCGTGTCCCAGCGTCCTGTGCAATTTCGCTCTGTTCCATCTAGCCCATTTGCTGTGGTTGTTTCTCCTTTTTTTCTCTCTCTTTCTCTCCTCTCTCTCTCTCTCTCTCTCTCTTTCCCTTTCTCTCTCTCTCTCTCTCTCTCTCTCTTTCCCTCTCTCCCCCCCCTCTCTCTCTCTCTCTCTCTTTCTCTCCTCTCTCTCTCTCTCTCTCTTTCCCTCTCCCCCCCCCTCTCTCTCTCCCTCTCTCTCTTTGCATTTGTCTATTTCATGCCATCCTTTCAATGTAAATCTGACGGAGAGAGAGAGAGAGAGAGAGAGAGTGAGAGAGAGAATTTCAAGGTACATTTATTTACAATCATAATCATTACTAATATTCCCAAACAGAATGTGAAATTTGAGAAAGTGAGCCACAGTTGGTTCACCAGAGAATCACCACAAATACAAGTAATTATTCTGACAATTCTCTCCTGGATGCAGAATGGCATGCGGTCTACTTCGAAATTAATATTTTCAACGACTGATGATGCTTTACTATCATAATTAAACACAATAGAACCTAAAGCACAAAGTTAATACGCTTCTGTTCCGATTTATTTCGAACCCTAAAGAGTGAGAGACAATATATTTCCCTTCAATGATTTTGTGTAATATGTAATATGTTATGTAATATGTAATATATTTTGTGTAATATGTAATATGGCGGGTTGTCGACACAGAAAGTGGATCTAGATAATTATGGGAACTAAGGCAATACTTAAAACAAGAATCGAGTTTCTATTTTATGTAATTCAT
>BOPN01010415.1:10000-12500 GCA_017312705.2 Penaeus japonicus
TCTTTCTCTCTCGCTCTCTTTCTTTCTCTCTTTCACTCTCTTTCTTTCTCTCTTTCATTCTCTCTCGCTCTCTTTCTTTCTCTCTATCTTTCTTTCTCCCTTTTCCTCTTTCTCTCTTTTTCTGTCTTTCTCTCACTCTCTTTTCCTCTTTCTTTCTCTTTCTCTATTTTCTCTCTCTCTCTCTTTTCTTTCTTTCTTTCTTTCACTCTCTTTCTTTCTCTCTCGCTCTCTTTCTTTCTCTCTATCTTTCTTTCTCCCTTTATCTCTTTCTCTCTCTCTTTCTTTTTCTCTTTTTCCGTCTTTCTCTCACTCTCTTTTCCTTTTTCTATCTCTTTCTCTATCTTTTTTTCCTCTCTCTCAGCCATGAATATTACTACTATAAAAGAGACATATAGTACATCATAAAAAAATCTTAAAATAACATTAAAAAAAAAAAAAAAAGATTAATTGCCTTTCATGTAGCAATCCTCGTGTTTATGTCTTATTGAATACATAATATTGCATACATACATAAGACGAGAATTTCGGTCAGTCACGCACCTTGCTTTCTGTGTGTTGCTTTTCTGTATAAAGTTGGACAATTCTATTTGTCTGTTTATTCATGTATCGAACCATTTACTTGTTCGTTTACAATTTCATATGGAGTTTTATTATCATCATCATTGAAATGATAATTAACATGGACTATGTTAATGAAACATTAAACATGGTAAAGTGCCTCATTATTTTCAATATTCCATAAATTGAGAATATAGGATATTTTATTCATACAAGGCATAAGAACAGTCATGCATTTGAAATCATCATCACACACACACACACGCACGCACGCACACACACACACACACACGCACACACACACACACACACACACACGCACGCACACACACATACACACGCACACACACACACACACGCACGCACACACACACACACACACACGCACACGCACGCACGCACACACACGTACGTACACACACACGCACACGCACGCACGCACACACACACACACAGACATACACATTCACACACAAAATAGAAACCTATACAAATATCCAAGAGGGGGGATTCTACAATATAACAAATCTTATTGCGGCATTTTGTGTGTGCCTTCGAAAAAAAAAACTTTTACTGGAGATACAGACACGATATCCATCATAATCCTCCATAATGATAATAATAATAACAACAACAACAACAGCAACAACATCAACAACAATAATAATAATAATAATGATAATAATGATGCTCTCCTTCCCACATCACAGAGGATTGCTTATAACCTAATAAAAAATGAACACTCGTGGAATGAAATGTATAGACGCATATAGACAGATTTTAATCTAGCCACAGATTTTATGAATATTATATAACTGAGAGAGAGAGAGAGAGAGAGAGAGAGAGAGAGAGAGAAAGAAAGAAAGAAAGAAAAAAAAGGCGTTTAGTCTTGATCGGAAATACATCAAATACATCCTTTCCATCACTATGATATTCAATCTCATCCAAACAATTTTCTATAAACATTTAAAGATGACTACAATCACCCTCATTTTAATTATTGTTACAACAGAGAACTAAAACGTAAACCAGCCAACGCACATGAATTCCCGAACCGGCAACTCAACTCAACAGTTATTACAACAATATCCTAAAAGCACTTAGAGCATGTAATCTGCCGTACATACTGTTTTTTTTTTGTTTTTTTTTTATTCATTAGTTGGCTGCACGTGGATTAAGGTATGATTTCATAGCATGCTGAGCACTAACTTCAGACAGAATTTCCAAAACAATATTAACATAAATAAATAACCCGACCTTTTCATGGCTTTGCGTTGATTCTATGGAGAAAAAATATATATTTTTTTCATATCTATAGCTTTAACGGCCAAATGTTGCTTTCAATATTCGTATACTTTTAGAAGTTTCGAATACCCCCCCCCCCACCCCCTTTCTCTCTCTATAAATAGAGTTTCCTCCATCCACAGATTTTATGGACATCATAGCATTGATTTCTCTCCTTATCCTTCTCTCTCTCTCTCGTTGTTTATCTCTCTCTCTCTCTCTCTCGTTGTTTATCTCTCTCTCTCTCTCTCTCTCGTTCTTTATCTCTCTCTCTCTCTCTCTTTCTCTCGTTCTTACTCTCCCCCTTCTTTCTCTCTCTCTCTCTCTCCCTCTCTATCTCTCTATCTATCTAGATTTATCTTCCTCTCTATCAGCTCTGCTTTAAAATTTACTTTTGCAATTTACATATGAGTACCAAACATGTTTTGAAATTCGTAGCAATTCTCTTGGTTAGATTACGAAGAAGGCATATGTTTATTGATATATTTGTGTTGTTTCCAATACACCGATTCTCTCTCTCTCTCTCTCCCTCCCTCTCTCTCTCTCTCTCTCTCTCTCTCTCCCTCTCTCCCTCTCTCTCTCTCTCTCTCTCTCTCTCTCGCTCTCTCTCTCTCTCTCTCTCTCTCTCTCTCTCTCTCTCTCTCTCTCTCTCTCTCTC
>BOPN01010416.1:12500-15000 GCA_017312705.2 Penaeus japonicus
ATCGAAGGAATAAAGGGAGGAGGAGGAGGAAAGTAAAGAGGAGATGGAGGATGAAGAATAAAAGGAAAAGAAAAGCTTAGTAGGAAGAGGAGAAATAAAAGTAAGAGTAGGAATGAATAGAAGAGGAGGAATGAAAGGAAGAGAAGATTGAAGAAAAGGAGGAGGAGAAAATGAAGAAGAAAAAAAGAAAAGAAAAGAAAAAAACAGACACAGAAGGAGGACGAAGTGAAAGAGAAACAAATAGGCAAAAGGAGTAGGAGTAACAGGATGAATAAAGGAGAAGGATAAAAAAAAAAATGGGAAGAAAGAGAACAGGGAATAAGGTAAAAAAAAAAGAAAAAAAGGAGGAAGCAGAATGAAAGAGGTGAGTGAGGAGGGGAAGGAGGAGAAGGAGGAGGAGGTGAGGGAGAAAAAAGGAAGAAGGAAAAGGGGAAGAACAAATGAGAGGAGAAAGAGGAAAGAAAGAAAAGTAAGATGGAGTAAAAGAATGAAATAAAAATAAAAGGAAAGACAGAAAAGAACAACATAAATATTATCTATCCCCTATTTTCTTTTTCTTTCACAATTCTTCCTTACAATCTTTCCTTCCCATCTCTTCTCCCACCGTTTCCTCTTTCTCAATATTCTCTATCATTATCATATTTCTTCTCTCCCTTTCTGCATTTTCTAAATGTTATTCTCTCTTCTCTTTTATTGTAGCCCTTCCTATACACCTCCTCGTATATAGCTTTTCTCTCATTTTCATCATCTTCCTTTTCTTATCATTTTTCTTATCTCCACGCCCCCCCCCTATCAATTTACTATTATTTTTTTCACATCTCTCTTCATCTATCACCTATTCCTCATTTAAATCCAAGTATTTTCTCTCCTGATCTTAGTTTATTTTCTTCCTTGGTCTGTAGTTCCTCATTCGCATCCAATAATCTCTGGCTCATCACCCTTCCACCTTTTGTCTTCACCTATCACTTATCCCTCATTCTTATTAATCATCTCCTTCTCTCTTTTTCCTCTTTTTTCACTTTCCTTTCATCTTCTATCTTCACTTATCACCTATCCATCATTCGCATTCAACTGTCTTCTCTCCTTATCTCCCTTACAGTTTCTCTTTACTTATCGACAATTTCTCATTATCATACAATCATCTTTTCTTCTTCTCTTCCTTCCATCTTTCGTAATCACCTATCACCCCTCCCTCATTTCCATCCAATTATCTTCTCCTATCGCCTATCGTTATCATCTCTTAATCCTCGTTGTTTATTCCATGTCCCTCTTCTCTTCTTTGCTTATCCCATGTCTCTCATTATCATTATTATCATTTCCATGCCTACCTGGTAAATACTGAAACAAAGGCCCTAAGAGCATTGCATTATCTTAATGTCATTCTGATAGCATCCTTTATTGCATGTTGCAGGCTCGAACAGATGATGGATATTGATCTAAACAAATTGCTGGGAAGCTGAGTCGATTCGGGATTTTTTTTATTTTTCTGCATTTATCGGTCACGTGTTTTTCTTTTGATTTTTTTTTTTTCAACACGCATCTCTATTCATCTATCTCTATCTGTGTATCTGTCATTCTTTTTCTCTGCCTGTCTCTATCTTTTTCTTTCTCACTGTTTATTTCTTTTCTTCTCAACCTTTCACTCACTCACTCATATATTCACATTCCTCAACCCCGCTCTCTCTTTGACAATCACAAGTATACCACACTTTTTTTCAATTGCTCAACTACTTTATTCCTCCAAATGTTCTAGCCGTCTGGTAGCTCAGTAGACAGCATGTCGACTTCACATCCCCGTGGTCGGCAGATCGAGCCCCGTCCAAGCCCGTGAGTTTCCACTGTCACCTGGCGGTTACCGACGTAGCTGGGCACTGCGTTGGGTAAGGACCAAGCTCAGATCGAGTCAACACTCGTTGGCACATTCTCTCACGCGTCAGCACGCGCTAACACAGGTGGGCTCGCCTCAGCGCATACAAGCCCGGCGTAGCATCTGCTCCGCAAATCTGGCTTATCCTTATCCCAATGCTCTCGTCTTTGACTGGCCAATTAGCAACAAGAAAGTACGACATCAAAGACTTCTGTAGAAGGCAAACGCTTATGATTAGATAGGTTAAGATAGAAATATTGGAGATAAACAGAAAGAGATAAGATGCGGGAAGAAGAGAGGAAAGGAAGGTGAGAGAGTGAGAGACAGAGGCAGAGACACAGAGAAGAGAGATAAAGAGAGAGAGAGAAACAGGGGGAAACTTTTTTCCGCTAGTGAAAAAGACACACAGATATTGTGCAAATACAGAAACGTTTACATATATAAATACATATAAACATGCGAATACAATTACATTAATTGGTCATTGAAATGGACAAACAAGAAATCAGTCAACCAAGCAACAAGCTAGCCAATTATCCACCCAGTCATCAAAGTACTAAACCAGCCAATCAACCAGCTCATTAGACAATCAATTCTCAAGCTAATTAACCAATCAAAGAATACACTCATTAA
>BOPN01010417.1:17500-23383 GCA_017312705.2 Penaeus japonicus
GTGCTACAAGGACTGTGCTACAAGTGCCTGCCCTAAGGCGAAGGATGTGGTGCAGGCAGAAAACACGGACAGGCTGGAGAAGGGGGCCAAAATCCAGCTGTCCTCAGTTCCTGGGCCCCAGCTATAAGCTGCTGTCGAATAACCAGCACGATGCAGGTGGAGGACTCAATAGATGGGAAACCATGCCGCCTTGACAGTGGACACTGGGGCTGAGAAGACCTGTGGCCTGATATGTTGGCCACTACGCGACTTCCGGACGCACCACAGATACTGTGTGGTGTCACGGGGCATTGTGTGCAGCTCAAGGGGCCAGTGGAGGCTCCTATTGGCGTGGGCAGCGCGGTGCAGCGGCTGCCGGTGTATGTCGCCGATCTGGACGAGCCCTGCTTGCTTGACTACCTGACGCAGAGTAAGGCGTGTGTCGACCTTGGACGGAACCAGGTGAGGATGCACGGTGAAGATGTGTCCTTGCTTCTGGAGGTTGGCTGTGCGAGGTAGTTATGGGTGAGCGACTGCACCTTACCCCCAGGAGAGTCGAGGATCCGGTGTCAACTGTCGAGAGAGATGCATGGAGTGGAAGGCATGGTGGAGCCCATTGAAAACCTGCAGCTGGCTGACGGCATAGCAGTCGGGCGGAATCTTATTGGAGCCAGGGATGAGGACGTGGGGGAGGACTTATTCAGTGTCATGCAACAGTGGGGACCTACAGCACGTTTTCATCATCAGTAAATGTAATGTCCTCGGATTAACAACAATTGAAGGACAACACAAAGTGATCATATTACTGTCAGTATCCTATAGGAGTTTCGATCTAAAGGACATCAACAACATTCCCATATATGGCGACGAATGATAATGATGACCATTTAAGTGAGCTTTCCGGAACATTCGACGTGTTCAGAATTGGCTTGTTGTGTGAGGTGTGAAAAATGACCTCCCATCGCGATAATGAAAACAAACACACCGGAAATGGTGAGTATTATAATAAATGTCGTTCTTCGTATAGGTATCTTGATTTATAGTAGTGAATAATAGTAATGTTGGTATTATAAAAATTAATAGTAACACTAGTATCGTCGCCCTTCCCTAATTGCATGATAATTCTCTTGTGATTATCACTCACGGGTGAAACAGATAGTGCTGTTAATGAAAGACAACAATCACCATCCCCACATGCCGATCTGAGTGGTTATAACCCATACCAGCAACAACAACAATACCAGTGTGAGTATTATGATAATCACTACTATTGATACCTTCATTGTGTTTTCATTTCAATGTTATTAGTAATAATAGTGTTATATGCTAATTCGCTTACGGTTATCTCTCTCAGGTGAAACAGATAGTGATGTGAATGAAAGATGACGATCACCATCACCACAAGCCGGACCAAGTGGTTATCACCCACGTCAGGAGCAACAACAACAACGACGACGATACGGGGGTGGATTTTACAATGAACAGGTAGAAAAAAAATACTATGGGGGGAGGGAGGGTAGGGAAACACAGGAGATACATGTATCCGGAACCTTAGTTGACTTACCTTCAGTTGCTGAAAGGAGAGAAGTGGTAGCTTCACTGCGAGATTGTCGTGTTCCTCTAAGTGCTGACGTAGTTCACAATCACAAATACACACTTAGACATTAATAACGTAGTGATAAATTGTCCCAACCGTTACTGTATGAGGGGGGATAGAAAAGGATTATTTAAGTACACGTAAGCAGTTCACGGCTTAAATAAAAATTAGGTTAATATTCTACACTTTTAACCTAAATGGAGTAAGTTTTTCTCCAGATACCACTAACTATGTCACGTAGTGAAAAAATACAGCTACTAGTATGTTTAAATTGTGCAAAAAATAGAAACTAGGTCTTATTAATTTGCTATTAACCAAACAGAACCAGTTAAATTCTGTAAAATCAGCAGTCCCTAATCAGTTTCATATACACATTAGTACATATATATATGTATATGTATATATATATATATGCACACTACTTTGGAGCGCTAATGTGTATATGAAACTGATTAGGGACTGCTGATTTTACAGAATTTAACTCTTGTTCATACTTTGGTTCACCCATATATATATAACTAATAATAGAAATTAACACATTATGGTCATCATAATTTGTTAAATTTATCCTTGATCAACCATATTGCAAAGCATTTATTATACATGTCTTAATGAAGTTTTAAAATGAAACGAAAGTGATTTAGAAATGGCGACAGTTTGGAAACAGGTAAATGCTCTTAGGAGCATCACCTGCACAGATCATGTTATGTCTAAACGGGGCAGGTTTATTTGGATGCTCATAAACTGCTTCAGTAACTCAAAGGACCTTGATAGGTTTATTTTGATGCTCACAAACTGCTTCAGTAACTCAAAGGACCTTGATCATAAAGCATGTTTCGGCATGTCGTAACGAATACAAGTCTTAAAATCAAACGAAAGTGATTTAGAAATGGCGACAGTTCGGAAACAGATCCGGCAATAGCCCTTAGGAGCACCAATCATGTTACGTCTAAATGGGGCAGGTTTATTTGGATGCTCATAAACTGCTTCGGTAACTGAAAGGAACTTGACAGGTTTATTTTGATGCTCACAAACTGCTTCGGTAACTCAAAGGACTTTGATCGCAAAGCATGTTTCGGCATGTCGTAACGAATCTAAGACTTAAAATCAAACGAAAGTGATTTAGAAATGGCGACAGTTCGGTTACTGATGTGGAGGTAACTTGACGAAACAGGTCCGTCAGTTTGAAAACAGGTCTGGCAAAAGCCCATACTAGAATCACCTGCACCATTCATGTTAAGTCTAAGCGGGGCGGGTTTATTTGGATGCTCATAAACTGCTTCGGTAACTCAAAGGACCTTGATCGCAAAGCATATTTCGGCATGTCGTAACGAATCCAAGTCTTAAAATCAAATGAAAGAGATTTAGAAATGGTGACAGTTTGGAAACAGGTCTGGCAAAAGCCCTTACTAGAATCACCTGCACCAATCATGTTACGTCTAAGCGGGGCGGGTTTATTTGGATGCTCATAAACTGCTTCGGTAACTCAAAGGACCTTGATCGCAAAGCATGTTTCGGCATGTAATGAATCCAAGTCTTAAAATCAAACGAAAGTGATTTAGAAATGGCGACAGTCCGGAAACAGGTCCGGCAAAAGCCCTTGGAAGCATCATCTCCACAGATCATGTTACTTCTAAATGAGGTAGGTTTATTTTGATGCTCACAAACTGCTTCGGTAACTCAAAGGACCTTGATCGCAAAGCATGTTTCGGCATGTAACGAATCCAAGTCTTAAAATCAAATGAAAGATTTTTAGAAATAGTGACAGTCCGGAAACAGGTCCGGCAAAACCCTTAGGAGCATCACCTGCACCAATCATTTTACATCTAAATGGGGCAGGTTTATTTTGATGCTCACAAATTGCTTCAGTAACTCAAAGGACCTTGATTGCAAAGCATGTTTCGGCATGTCGTAACGAATCCAAGTCTTAAAATCAAACAAAAAAGATTTAGAAATGGCGACAGTTTGGTTACTGATGTGGAGGTAACTTGAAACAGGTCCGTCAAAAGCCTTTAGGACCATCAGCACTAATCTTGTTTCGAAGATAACCACCACGTCTAAACGGGGCAGGTTTATTTTGATGCTCACAAACTGCTTCGGTAAATCAAAGGACCTTGATCAACCGTATCTCAAAGCATGTTTCGGCATGTCGTAACGAATCCAAGTCTTAAAATGAATGCCACAACATGGGCAATACCTCGGCTTCGGTAAATTACCTGGCCTAGCTGGCGCACAACAAAATTTGCAGTAAACCGCCCTCGGTTCTACATAAGGAGTATTCCCCCCGCAATTAACGCAGTACACTACACTTGGTGCGGCAACATGGTTGCAGTAGAATATAACATGCTGGACAGTTCGGGTACTGATATTGAGGTAACTTGACGAAACAGGTCCGGCAAAACTCCTTAGGAGCATCAGCTGCACCAATCATGTCTCGAAGATGAGCACCTAGTCTAAACGTATATGAATATATATATATATATATATATATATATATATATATATATATATATATATATATATATATATATATATATATATATATATATATATATATATATATATATATATATATTCATAAAGAAATAAATGCAGCCACACAAATAGGCCGGGCGTGCTCTGTACTTTCATTTACTTCTCTCCACTTCCCCCCTTCCTGATTTTCTTCCTCCTTCCTCCACATCAGCCACCACCTCTTCCTCTTTGACCAATCGTCACCTTCCTCGACCGATATGCCCCCTTTTCACTTCTTTTTCCACTGCAATCCTTTCCATTTTCACTTCCTCACCCTCCTCATTCTTCCTTCTCCCTCTCCACTCCTTTCCCACTCCCATCTATCCTTTCACTCTGTATTGCCTCCTCTCCCTCATTCCTCTTCCCCCCAATTTCCCTCCACCTTAAAACATCTCCCACTCCTTCCTCATTCTCCATCTACACTTCCTCCACTTACACATCCCAACTCCATTCACCCTCCACAGTCTCCACCTACACTTCCCCACTCTCTCATCTCCCCCTCCCCTCCCCCATCCCCATCCTCACCAGAGCCCCCCCAAGCCCACCCTCATCCCCACCAGAACCTCTCACCCCCATCCCCACCAGAACCCCACCACCCCCCTCAGCTCCTCCCCCCTCCCCCAGGCACCTCCTCCCTCTCCTGTGCATCTCGGCTTCTCATCAGGCGAGACAAAAGAGGCCTTCAGAGGTGATACGTTTTGCAGCATCTTGGAGCGCGAGACAAGGCGGGCATCGGATGGCTTCGGGGAAATTTAAGGTTGCCTCCTTTATCCACGCTGCATCCGGGTATTCGGGCCGCGCCAAATTGGCTTTGCTTTGCTTTTTATTATTATTGTTATTATTATTTTTTCTTATTTTTTTTTTACTTTTACTTTGAGATACATAGGCATGTCGATGGAGTCTTTATTATGAATAACAACAAATCAATATGATGACCTGACATAAGATACTGTCAAGTCTTATTTTTTGTCACGGTAAAAAATGATAATGACGGTGATGTTGCAGTTTCCTATTCATAATAGTTTCGGATGACTTGCAATGCAAGTGTGTGTGTATGTTTATGCATATATGTGAGTGTGGAAGTGGTTTCACGTTTGTGTATGTATGCATGTGAGTGAGTGTCTATGTGTGAAACGGTGTGAATATATATATTGAATTATTCGAAAATTAGCCCCTCGTCAAGCATGCTCTCCTATCAAAGCATTTCTAATCCAAAAGGCATTTTTAAGATGCTTTGGAGTGACATGCTTGATGAATGTTGACCTTTGCTTTCTCCTTCGAAAATCACTAATAATCATATATATATTCTTACATTCCTTATAATTTTAAGTTTACTTGTGCAATACTGTTTGAAAAAAAATCATTTCCTGTATGCTTACAATTTTCTGATATCATGATTTACACAATAAAATCTGATATACACAGATAAATAAAACTTATTTATTGTTAAATAAAAAAGAAAACCTACTCACCTTTGTAATTTATGTGTTTTTCACCGATTATTTGCTACAAAGGATATACAAAGAAAAATAAACCTGTAAAATATCGCGTTAAATTCATATTACTTTTCAGGAGTAATATACCATCATAAAATAATCTGTGCAGAATTATACTGTAAGAAAATGCATACTAATCCGAAACTGTACTCATACACACACACACACACACTCGCACACACACAAAACCAAACATAAACCCACACACACATACACAAACCCACACACACACACACACACACTCACAAACACACACAGACACACATGCTTGTGTGTGCATGCATATATATATATATA
>BOPN01010421.1:0-7500 GCA_017312705.2 Penaeus japonicus
ATGATAATGATACTGGTAATAATGATGATAATGATGATAATGGTAATAATGATAATGATAAAATCAAAAGTAATAATATTATAATCACGACAAAAACAACAACAGAGGTGATAATAATGATAATAATGTTAATAGTATTAGTAATGATAATAATGATAGTAATAGCAACAAGAGTAATGATATTGGCTTTTACGATGATAATGATAATTGCAGTAATAGTAATATTGATAATGATAACAATAATAGTAATCATGATAACGATGATGATAAAAATATTTTGAAAACAACAATAACAACAACAATAATAGCAATACCTGGGAAATGGGTTGCATTTTCGTTTCTGTTTGAGGCAACCCAATAAATTAGCATATTTTTGTGCTTGAAAAAAAAACAAAAAACAAAAAAAACATATATATCTTTAGAATTTCGAGGCAAAATAGAACAAGCCCCTCGTCTCCTTTACTTATCCATGCACAATTTCAGCAAATCATATCCACACAGAATTTCAGCTGACATTATATTACCATTTCAACACAACTATCTACATTCTTGAACATTTCATTAATAAATTTCTGTAACTCGTGTATTACACTAAGGACGACTGCCCTTACCCCCCCCCCCCCCCCGAATCCACCAATGAATATAGAATATAATGATACTATTACTACTGCTAGTAATGATAATGGGATATTGATATATTAGTTTGTCAATAATTGTCAACAAAAGGGTACAGAGGACTTGATAGGGAAAGCTATGCTAAAACATTTTGTTATTTCTAACTGAATATTGGAATAGCTTAAGTTTGTCTCGAATTTCAAATTTCTAACCTAGGGCGTGCTCAAAACCAAAGGAAATTAAAAGTTTTGGGTCTAAAATTCCTATATCTGGATAACGATAATTGTTATAACTAACGGCAGAACAATATGTATTTGGTACATAACACATATACATATATACACATATATACATACATATATATACATATATATATATATATATATATATATATATATATATATATATATATATACATATACATACATACATACATATATATATGTATATATATATATATATATATATACATACATATATATATATATATATATATATATATATATATATATATATATATATATACACATAAATATATATATATATATATATATACATATATATATATATATATATATATATATATATATATATATATATATATATACATATATATATATATATATATATATATATATATATATATATATATATATATATATATATATATATATATATATGTATATATAATAATAATAATAATAATAATATATATATATATATATATATATATATATATATATATATATATATATACATATATATATATATATATATATATATATATATATAATATATTAATAATAACTTATATATATATATATCCATCTTATTAATATTTACGTAGATTATAAATAGATGTCTCCCACACACTATGCATGAAAAGAAAGCATTAGCACAAGGCTAAACAAATCCAAAACATGCAAATCCGTAATAAGGAGAATGGCGCTCGTACAGTAGTTTGCCCCCTCTCCCCTGCTTCCTCTCCCCTCGCCCCCTCTCCACTATAGTGCGTAAGATTTCAGCCAAAAAAATAAAAGCAGCAAGTGGGTTTGCCCCACCCATTTATATCTACTACTGCTTCATTTTCATTCTCTCTCTTCTGAACGCTTACTTCGCTTCCTTCCACGAAACTTCAACTTCACCTATCCTGCTACCGTATGTGTCATCATGTATAATAATAAAAAAAAAAAAAAACAGCAGTTCGTCTCTTCTCTTGGCGGGAAAAGCACCTTTGCCCCCCCCCCTCCCACCCCAACACCCTCTTTGTTGTGGGCAGTCTGGTGACATCACGAAGAAATGAATAAGACGATTTAAGTTAAAGCAACATCGATGTGGCTGAGCAGAACTGACGTCGGGAAAACTTTAATAAGTTTTTAATCTTGTGCTTTGAGGCGGTATGAGATTAGCAATAATACCGTCCGATACAGTGCTTGTTAGGGGGTGTGTAACCCCTGCCCCCTCCCCCCTCCCCCTTACCGAGATAATTTTCGTCCCACATTACCAATATTTCTAGCAAATTTAATGTCTTTTACCTGCATAAAGTTTTAGAGGTAATTCATGCTTTTACTTTTATTCAATCATGATTCCATGCTCAATATTGTAGTTATTGAACACTTTCAATATGCATATATATACCTACATATAGATGTATGTATGTGTGTGTGTGAATATAAGTGTTTAGTTTATCTGTTATGTACGTGTACATATGTATGTATGTATATGGTTGTAAATATGTATATTTATATTTATATATGTACATGTATATGGCATATATCTATATCCTATATAACGTATGTTATGTGTACATGTGCATATGAACGTTTATGCATGCATATATATTTATCGAATATATATTTAAATATACATATCTAAATATATGTGTATATATGTATATATATATGTAAATATATAGATGTATATAGATATATGTATATGTATATATATGTGTATATATGTATATGTATATGTATGTGTATATATGTATATGTATGTGTATATATGTATATGTATATATGTGTATATATGTATACATATAAATATGTGTATATATGTATATGTACATATATGTGTATATGTACATATGTGTATATATGTATATGTATATATATATGTGTATATATGTAGATATATATATATATATATATATGTATATATATATGTGTATATATGGATATGTGTATATATGTATGTGTATATATATGTCTATATATGTATATGTATATATATGTCTTTACATGTATATGTATATACATGTGTTTATATGTATATGTATATATATGTGTTTATATGTATATGTATATATGTGTATTTATGTATATGTACATATATGTGTGTATATATGTATGTGTACATATATGTGTGTATATATGTATATGTACATATATGTGTGTATATATGTATATGTAATATATATATGTATATACATGTGTTTATATGTATATGTATATATATGTGTTTATATGTATATGTATATATATGTGTACATATGTATATGTATATATATGTGTACATATGTATATGTACATATATGTGTGTATACAGTATATGTATATATATACATATATATATGCATATATATATGTATATATGTGTATATGTATATATATGTGCATATATGTATATGTATATATATGTGCATATATAGGTATATATATGAGCACATATATATACCTATATATGCACATATATGCATATATTTACATGTATATATATGTGTATATATGTGTATATGTATATATATATGCATATATGTATATGTATATATATGTGCATACATATATATGTATATGTATATATATGTATGTGCATATATATATATGTGCATATATAGGTATATATATGAGCACATATGTATATGTATATATATATATGTGCACATATGTATATGTATATATATGTGCATATATGTATATGTATATATATATATATATATATATATATATATATATATATATATATATATATATATGTACATGTATATACATGTGCATATATATATATATATATATATATATATATATATATATATATATATATATATATATGTCTATATATGTATATGTATATATATGTATATGTAATATATGTATATGTATATATATGTATATGTATAAATATGTGTATATATGTATATGTATAAATATGTGTATATATGTATATGTACATATAAGTGTATATATGAATATCCACATATATGTGTATATATGTATATGTATACATATGTGTATATATGTATATGCATATATATATGTGTATATATGTATATGCATATATATATGTGTATAGATGTATATGTATAAATATATGTGTATATATGTATATATATGTATATGTATATATGTGCATATATATGCATATATATTTATATATATATGTGTGTGTGTATATGTTTATGTATGTATATATGCATATATGTATATGTATATATATATGTGCATATGTATATACATGTGTATATATGTATATGTATGTCCATGTGCATATATATATCCATGTGTGTATATATATGTATATATATTTATGTATTATATATATATATACATATATATATATATATATATACATATATATATGTATATATATATATATATATATATATATATATATATATATATATATATATATATATATATATATATATATATATATTTGTGAGTTCGTCTGTTCGTGCCGACAGCCGGTGATTGTTTCTTTCGTGTTGCTTCTTTATGGACGTCTGTGACGGATTGTGTTTTAACCTTTCGCAGTTTTATAGAAGTTGCAATCAGTTAGAGAATCTCATCCGTTTCGAAGTCCAAAATCACACGCCAGAAATATGTCAAGAGGACAAACGCATATCATAAACACTTAACAACTTCATTTTCAATTTATAATGGGCAGTTATACGACTCGTTAGCATACGTTTCTTATTGTATCGCTTCGGTTCCATATCTGACACAGAGGTCATTCTTTTCACGTCTCCCTGCCTCCTAGAGGGTACCTGATAACCGTACCATTAAATATGAATTAGGATATGGAGGGACGGAGAGTCCTTTTTATATATAAGTAAAGGTGCAGTCTGACCCGATGGAGTTGTTCCCAAGACTTTGTTCAAACAAGACGAAACGAGATCCGAGGCGGGACCATGAGCGCCATTCGAAACGAAGCGGCTCCTTGTCTCAAAGTCGGCGTTGAACAGGTAAGCTTGAGGATAACTGATAGAAAGTACTTGCTTTTGTTATGGAAATATGTATATGTATTTAAGTATATGTATCTATATATATGTATATATATTTATATATATATATATGTATGTATAGCGTATATATGTATATATATTTATATATATATGTATGTATAGCGTATATATGTATATATATTTATATATATATGTATGTATAGCGTATATATGTATATATATTTATATATATACACACACTTATAAGGTGGTAAATACGGCTATGCTCATTTTCATTTGCTTTCAGTGGGCGCCACACGTCAACTTCATTTCCGGAGAGGCGCCCAACTATCAAGTCACGGGGACTTCAGTAGAGATAATGGAAATAATTTCGAAACATCTGAATACCTGGTGAGGAACTCGTGCTGTTGCTATTATGAACGTAAGTTTGACAATTTTGCGTTAAGGTATATTTGTTAAGGACGTTATCAACTCATAAACTTCGGCGTGTCACCATCCACAGCTATGAATTCGTGGTCGCAGAAGACCGGGTGTTTGGCTCGCAACTTCCCAATGGGACCTGGACAGGGTTAATGGGCCTGATAACACGCAGGGTGAGACTAGACATACTGCCGGGAAATTGTCGTCATAAAGGGCTGTGTCACTTCTTCAGCATGTCAAAAGAGTATGAAATAATATTCATGGCTTCATTAAATAATAAGAATAGCTCTAAGAAAAACTGCTTTCTAGGAGGTGGACATGACGGCCGTGGTCTTATCAGTAGACAGCCTGCGAGGTCGAGCTGTTGACTTCAGCGTACCGCTCTACGTGGACCAGCAGGCAGTGGGCTTTAAGCGCCCCGTCTTCGAAGCTGATATGCTCGGATTCGTTAAGCCTTACACATACGAGGTGAGGAAACTCTAGACTCATTTCCTTGATACATCTTTAAAACTGTTTCATTCATTGTTTTCATTCCATGTTCTGTAATTTTCACTGATCACGTTCATATCTTGTCTCCAGATGTGGTTCTTGCTGTTAACAACTGTGGTGTTGGTGTTTGGCTGCACTTTCTTAATTCACCTCTTTCAAATCAGGTAGGAGTTTGGCACTGGGAGGTGTATAAAGCAAAGCCGGGATTCAATTGAAATTCAAGGGAAAGCTGGGTGCTGTAAAAACGCAGTAATAACAATACCAATATCATTGATGATGATAACTGAATCTAAAGCCCCACTTGGTTCAGCCACCATGTTCTTCTTTAGCAGGACGTTCAAAGATAAATCTGGTGATGAGACTGTACTTGCTGAGAAGGAGACAGTAAAGAGCATCTGGGCTGTGTCGATGTGGACTCTAGGGGCTCTTCTCGCCCAATGTAAGTTACGCACCGCACTTTTCACTTAATCCTTTCCATTTAGTATCACAAAGATATTCATCCCTTTAACATACCGATATCCAAAAGGAAATAACATTGTAAAAGCTTACACAAGGAATACAACCGACCCCATGAAACGGATGATTCTACACCCCTTTCCCTTCTCTTTCCCTCAAGCCATCCCGTCAGAGTCCAGGGGCACATCAGTAAGGTTCATCCGGGGGCTGTGGCTGCTGTCTGCCTTGATCATCGGCACGGTCTACCGCTCCAACCTGAAGGCCATGCTGATCCTGCCCAAACTGCGCCTGCCCTTCGACAGCATGGAGGAGCTCGTGGAAACCAACATTCCAACTTACGTCTATGAGGATAGCATGATTCACCAAGCTATTATGGTACGCCCCTGAGTGCTAGCTTGCACGTGCAGTAAAGACCTCAATAACACCTCAATGGTTCTTTATTTCAAAGGCTACATTTATTTTAGCTAATGTTTCTGCCGCATTGAACAAGATTAGGCAAAAGAGTGCAAAGTCCAAGTAATGAGATTACAAAAAATGGAAAGTAAGAAAACACATGATACTGACTATTTTAAACACGTTTTTTTCGAATTGATTCGCTCACTTCACCGAAGATGAAGCTAACTAAGAGTATCATTCTTGTATCTTTTGATTTTCTCTTCATAACTCTTAAAAAAATCTCTCTCTCTCTCTCTCTCTCTCTCTCTCTCTCTCTCTCTCTATATATATATATATATATATATATATATATATATATATATATAATATGAACATATTTATTTCTTCATTTCATTAGCATGACAATGAAGTTTATACGTAATTTTTTCTCATTAGTACTTGGCTGCATGTTGGTCATATCATATCCGTAGACGCTGTTATACTGCAGTCCCTTTATTTTGAAAGAGCACCTGTACCTTAAAGTTTCTCTGTAATAACTTATCTGCAACAATGTATCATACACACAAAATTCACTTTAAAATGGGGAGATTAGAGCCAGGGGGCAATAAATAATATGTTTCATCCTTACTTGACAGTCGATTCCCTCAGCGACCAAATATGGTTCCACCGGAGTTAAAGGGATAATTACCGATTTTTTCTTTTTTATTTCCAGACCGCGGCTCCAGGGACATCCCTCTACAAGCTGAGGAAGCAGGCCCTTGTCCGCAGGGATGTGCTGACGATGGTGAACGAGGTGTCGGACGGCCTGTACGCAGCCTTCTTTGGCAAGAAGGCCTTTGAGTCTATCATCCATATCATCTACACGAGGGTAATCACGTCTGGTTCAAGTGATGGGTGAATTGCGACGTCATTTTATGCCTTTGAGACGATGGGTTGTCGTTGTT
>BOPN01010422.1:0-2500 GCA_017312705.2 Penaeus japonicus
ATATATATATATGTGTGTGTGTGTGTGTGTGTGTGTGTGTGTGTGTGTGTGTGTGTGTGTGTATCTGGAGAGGAGAAGCATCCCGGAGAGTGTGATTCGGGTGCCAAGGAGAAGCAAAATGTGCAATATAGATTGGCTTCCGACTGCACATACGTCCCCTTCCACTGACGGGAAGAAGGGGTTATTATACTCGATTTGTCTCGACTTGACTTTCGAAAAGAAAAGGAAAAATCGAGGTGCATTATCTCATTTCCGGTGTGTGATTCTGGAGGAGGGAGGGAAAGAGAGGGAGGGTGGGAGGGTGGGAGGGTGGGAGGGAGGGAAAGAGAGGGAGGGTGGGAGGGTGGGAGGGAGGGAAAGAGAGGGAGGGAGGGAGGAAGATACTTGGTTTGTTCCCAAATTATACGAATTCACGAAATATATTGGGATCACATGAAAAAAATATGTTGAAGGACAGAAACTGTTGAAGAATACATCTATTGATATGAAAAAAGCGAGGAAAGGTATAGATAGATAGAGAGATAGAGAGAGAGGAAGATAGATAGAGAGAGAGAGATAGATAGATAGATAGAGAGAGAGAGAGAGAGAGAGAGAGAGAGGGGCAAGTAAGAAATGTGTTATTGATACATACCATGTTAAGGGATGCAATTTTTGAATATATCAACAAAACGCAATGCATTACAATGTAAGACGTATTTCCTGCATTCCCTGCAATATATAGTCACTTAATAGAATTGCATTCTGTAAATTCCTCTTTTTTTCTAGATCCGATGGAAGGTAAATGGCCATAGGAAAAAAATAGTAGCCATTACATACGTTAATCTGTCTTTTGATAACTGTTTTTATAACAAAGATAATCAGTGAAAATAAGTATCATTATCACTTTTTCGTTGTTGTATCAAGATCATTATTATTATCATTATTCATAATCATTGTCATTACTAGTGCTTTCATTACTATTGTTATCATCATTAATGTTATCATTTATATCAATTAGATCATTATTGGAACTGTTATCATAATTTTCATTGTGATCATCATCATTATCGTGATTATCAATATTATCATTAGTATGATTATTACTGCATAACTGTCACAGTCATACTTTATATTATTATCAGTTTTTGCTGAACTCAAAGCTTTAAATAAAAGGTCAAACTGGGTTAAGCTCGGCTCATTCGCTCCTTCTTGGATTGTTTTCCTCTGTCCTTCTCCCTCTCCTCTTTCCTATCTTCCTTCTCACTTTTCTCTCGCAACTTCTGATCTCTCTTTTTTTTCGGCCGATTTCAGTTTCCAGGACCTTTAGAGGATGGGAATGGGTAAGTGGGAGGGGGGGGGGGGCTCCTACTTATCTAGTCTTCCTTCGTGACCTCGCCTTGCACTCCCGCTGGTGACCTTGGTTTTCTTCGACTTTCCGTCCCTCTCCTCCCTCGCTCGTGGCCTCGCTCTCCATCCACATTCGTGATATATTTCACCTCGCTCTCCATCTACGTTCGTGACCTATTTCACCCCCCTCCTCTCCTCCCCCGTTCGAGACCTCGCTCTCCATCCACATTCGTGATATATTTCAGCCCCCCCCCCTTTCCTCCCCTGTTAGTGACCTCGCTCTCCATACACGTAAGTGACCTATTTCACCCCCCCCTCTCCTCCCCCGTTCGTGACCTCGCTCTCCATCCACGTTCGTGATCTATTTCACCCCCCTCTCCTCCCCCGTTCGTGACCTCGCTCTCCATCCACGTTCGTGACCTATTTCACCCCCCCCCTCTCCTCCCCCGTTCGTGACCTCGCTCTCCATCCACGTTCGTGACCTGGCCCACCCCCCTCTCCTCCCCCGTTCGTGACCTCGCTCTCCATCCACGTTCGTGACCTATTTCACCTCCCCCCTCCTCCCCGTTCGTGACCTCGCTCTCCATCCACGTTCGTGACCTATTTCACCCCCCCTCTCCTCCCCGTTCGTGACCTCGGTCTCCATACACGTTCGTGACCTATTTCACCCCACTCCTCTCCTCCCCCATTCGTGACCTCTCCATACACGTTCGTGACCTATTTCACCCCCCTCTCCTCCCCCGTTCGTGACCTCGCTCTCCATCCACGTTCGTGACCTATTTCAACCCCCTCTCCTCCCCGTTCGTGACCTCGGTCTCTCATACACGTTCGTGACCTATTTCACCCCCTCCTCTCCTCCCCATTCGTGACCTCGCTCTCTCCATACACGTTCGTGACCTATTTCACCCCCCCTCTCCTCCCCCGTTCGTGACCTCGCTCTCCATCCACGTTCGTGACCTATTTCAACCCCCTCTCCTCCCCGTTCGTGACCTCGCTCTCCATCCACGTTCGTGACCTATTTCAACCCCCTCTCCTCCCCCGTTCGTGACCTCGCTCTCCATCCACGTTCGTGACCTATTTCACCCCCTCCTCTCCTCCCCCCGTTCGTGACCTCGCTCTCCATACACGTTCGTGACCTATTTCACCCCCCTCTCCTCCCCCGTTCGTGACCTCG
>BOPN01010423.1:0-5000 GCA_017312705.2 Penaeus japonicus
TATATACATATATATATACGTATATATAGAGAAATATATATACATATATACATACATACATATATATATAGATATAAATATATATATAAACATATACATATACATGTATATATATACATATACATATATATATGTATATATATACATATACATATATATGTATATATATATATATATATACATATACATATATTCATATATATACATATATATATACATATATACATATACATTTATACATACATATATATATGTATATATGTATACATTTATATAAATATATACATATATATATGTCTATATGTATACATTTATATAAATATATACATATATATACATATATATATATATGTATGTATATATGTATATATGTATATATATACATATACATTTTGTTTCAATTTATTTCATCTTTTATTGATTTATCTATACATAATCATAGTGATAAATATGGTAGCATTAATAATCAATAATAATAATTTTGATAACAATAATAAGAATTACAATTTCCACCAAATTTAAATTATCAATCTACATATTAAGTTGAATAAAGATTTTGAGCCTTGGCCTTGAAGACGGTATGACGTCATTAGTAAGAAGCATTTTGAAGAAGCCTTATAATTCATATGGTGTTTTTACTTTTTCTTATATCTTTTATTTTATTTTTTTACTATCATCAACATTATTATTTATTTGATCTTTGGTATCATTGATATGATTATTATCATTATCATGAATATCATTATCAATTTTGCTATCATTATTATGATTATAATTACTGTTATCAATACTAGTATTATTTTTATTATAATCATTATAATCATTATCATCACCCTTATCATATATACATATTTATATGAATACATTTATATACATATGCTTATATATATATATTTATATATATATATATATATATATATATATTTATATATATATATATATATATATATATATAAACTTACATATACACACATCATATACCAGCACAAAGATATCATACCGTATAAGTAGAAACACGAGGCATAAATTGTTAACCTACACACATATGCATGTATGCACCAATGCACACATTATAATATCCTAAAACGTTGCGCCAAAGAAAACCCCCGAAAAAAAGGACATTATCGTACATCCTCTTCGCCGCATCCATCAACGCTCGAGTCAGAGTGATATTCTAAAAGCTCGCCTCGGATGAAATACATCTCTCTCACGTCACTTTATCTGCAATAAATGAATAAATATCGAAGGATTTGTATGAGGGATAACCCATATCTCAGGGTAATTACGACAGAATGGCTGAATTGTAGCGCCATTGCGGGTTGCCTCGCTGGATGGGAAAACACGTTGCTGCACAGATCGTTGAGATCGCCGCAAGATCTATAACTTGGCTTTGAAAGGCATTCATGAGGTTCCGCGTGGAGAGCGGAGATAACGCAGATAGCGCATGGAGAGTTTAATATACTTTTAAAAGAAATGCTCAGGTCATCGCGGTTATAAATCTTCGAATGGGACATATATGTTTTTTTTTTCTTTTTCTTTTTTGCGGGGAAGTCTGTTTTTGTTTTTGTCTTCGTCGTCGAGAATCCAGATCCCGGAGTTATTTTATCTTTCTCTCTCGTTTTCTTTTCTTTTCTTGTTATCCAGTACTTATGATGTGTGTACATCTCGGCCCTGTCATGCTTGGATCCTTGAAAACACCAAACAAACACATGTCCCTACGCCCCCCTAAAAAAAAAAAAAAAAAAAAAAACAATAAAGCAATCACGAATTCTCATCACAATCGCTCGAGCAGCATCGCTATCGAATCAAAGGCATTCCGCTCGCTTTTTATGCAGCGGCCTTCGCTAACCTTAGCACATCCTGCTCGAGGGACCGATGTTTACGAGCTCCTGCCTCCTCTTCCATTCTCATCTCGAAGTAGATCGAAGGAGTCGATGATATGTGACAAGAAGCTGCATCGACGGGAGCAATTTCTTTACGATCGAGAGGAAGCCAAGATGGAGATGGAGAGAGGGAGAAGAGAGGATGAGGATGGGAGAGAGGAAGGGAGAGAGAGAGAGGATGGAGATGGAGAGAGGGAGGGATAGAGAAGAGAGGGAATGAGGGAGGGAGGGATAGAGAAGAGAGGGAAGGAGGGAGGGAGGGATAGAGAAGAGAGGGAAGGAGGGAGGATGGGAGGGAGAAGAGAGGGAAGGAGGGAGGAAGGGATAGAGAAGAGAGGGAAGGAGGGAGGGATAGAGAAGAGAGGGAGAGAGGATGGGAGGGAGAAGAGAGGGGAAGGGAGGAAGGAAGGGAGAAGAGAGAGGGGGAGGGAGAGAGGAAGGGAGAAGAGAGAGGGGGAGGGAGAAAAGAGGGAAGTAGGGGTGGAAGGAGAGGAGAGGGAGAGAGAGAAGAGGAAAGGAAAGAGTGAGAGAGGCGGAGGGGGGAGGGAAGAAGAGGAAAGGGAGGGAGAGAAAGAGGGAAGAAGGAAGGGAGAGTGAGTGGGCGAGGGGGAGAGGGAGGGATGGAGTAAAGAGGGTGGGAGAGAAGAAGAGAGAGAAAAACAGAGACATAAAGAGAAAGAGAGTGAGAGGCTTTTAAAAATGAGACAGGCAAAGAGTGAGAAAGATAAAGAAGAGAGAGATTGAGAGAGAGAGAGAGAGAGAGAAAGAGAGAGAGAGAGAGAGAGAAAGAGAAAAAACAAAAAAAGAAAGAAATGAAGAAAACAAAAAAAAACAAAAAACAAAGAAACAGAGAGAAGAAAACAAGAGAGAAAAATCGAGAGATAAAATTGAGAGAGAGAGAGAATTCAGCAGAGTCAGCAAACACACACACACATACTCTTAAAAAGATATTAAGTGATCAGAACCCAGCTTCTTATCGGTTCCTCGAGGTAAAATATAAGCAGCAGTAACAGTCGGTCCGAGATACGAGATAGAACTAATATCCTTTGCGGTGTTATCCATCAAGATGAGGCGATTAGAAGGGAAGGAAAGGGAAGGTGGGGAGGAAGAGAAGGTGGGGAGGGAAGGGGAAGGGAGGAGAAAGAAGAGGGGGAGGGAAGAGGAAGGGGAAGGGCAGGGGAGGAAGAGAAGAGGGGGAGGGAAGGGGAAGGGAGGAGAAAGAAGAGGGGGAGGGAAGAGGAAGGGGAAGGGTAGGGGAGGACAAGGAGGGAATGTGGGGAAGGAGGGAAGGGAAGGTGGGGAGGGAGGAGCAAGAAGTGGGGGAGGGAAGGGGAGGAAGAGAAGGTGGGGAAGACAAGGAGGGAAGGGGAAGGGAGGAGAAAGAAGATTGGGAGGGAGGGAGATGGAGGGAAGGAGAGGGGAGGGGAGGAGATGGAGGGATGGTGGGGAGGGAAGGGAAGAGAGAAGAAAGAAGAGGGGGTGGGGAGGAGAGGGAAGAGCGGGGATGGGAGGAGAAGGAAGAGAGAGAGGGGAGAGGAGGAAAGAAGATGAGGAGAGAAGGGAAGAGAGGAGAAAGAAGAGGGAAGGTGAGAGGAGAAGGAAGGTGGAGAAGGGAGGAGAAAAAAAGAAAGGGAAGGAAGGAGAAGGAAGAGGGGAAAGGGATGGTAAGGTGGGAAGGAGGGGAGATGGGGAGGGTAGAAAATGAAAGATACTCGTAGAAAGAGAGGAGAGAAGGGGGGAAATATGGGACGGAGGCGAGTAGAGGGGAAGAAATAAGTGAAAAGAGAGTAGGGGAAGAAAATGGGGAGAGATGGAAAAGCGGGAGAGAAGATATCCAAGATGATGTAAGGAGAGAGAGGAAATCGAGGAGAGAAATAAAACATAAAGGAAAGGGGAAAGGGAGAGGAGGGAAATAAAACATAAGAGAAAGGGGAAAGGGAGAGGAGGGAAATAAAACATAAGAGAAAGGGGAAAGGGAGAGGAGGGAGCCCAAGAGGGAAGGAAAGATAAGATGCACAGGCAAGAGGGGAAAAGGAAAAGAAAAGTGAGAGGAAAGAAGAGAGGATAAGATTTAAGAGGAAGGGGGAAGAGAAGGACAAGGGGAAAGGGGAAAAGGGAGAAGGAGAAAAAAAGGAAGGGAGGAAATTGGGAGAGAGAAGGAGGTAAGGGGGAGGGGAAGGGAAGGAAAGGAAGATTTCAGAGAGATACGGAAAAAAGAGGGAATGAAGGAAGAAGGAAGAGGGGGGAAATCGATAAATAAGTGACTAGGAAGGAGAGGAGAGAAATAAACGCAGAAGAGAAGAGAAGAGAAAATATATTAACAATAGATTAAGATTAAGATACGAAGTTGAAGGAGAAGGAAGGAATAAGAAAGAATAGAAAAGGAAAAGAAAGAAGAAATAAATAAAGAACAGAGGATGAAAGGAATAATCCAAAGAGAGCCAAATAAAGGAGAGGAGAAAGGAAGAAGGATAGAAAGAAAGAGAGTATAAGAGAGAAAGAAAGAAATATGAGAAGACAAAATACGCAAGTAAATAAAGAAGAATATATAAGCAAGAACAGAAAGAAATCAGAGGAAAAAAAGAAAGATACAATAAACAACAAAAAGAAATAAAAGGAAAAAGAAATGATGAAAAAAAAGGAGAAAAAAAAGAAAGAAAGAAAGAAAAAAAACTAGAGAGACGAGAAAATATTACCTCACCTGCCTTTCTTAATTAAACAGGATTACACGACCAATTAAGATCACCTTGATAGATTTCATTAAAAGGGGTATAACAGATAAATGAAAAACAAAAAACAAAAAAACACACACACTAATAATCAGTATCTTAACCCTTATTAGTAAGTTACCTTGCTTTCATTAGGTCAAAAATATCTTAAAATTTGTAAAGAATAATTCTTAAATCATACAATTCATTCACTCCTAAACATAATAGGAAGTACCGCTGGATTGCAGAAGGCAACATTGCAAACAAAGGGTTGAACTAGCCAGACTATTCTCGTGTTCCTTGTAGTAATAGCATTCCAGATAGGCTGTAAAAGCTTTGAGTACAACAGTGTGTCTTTTTAGCTTGTTTTAAACATAGTACTTTGCGCTATATATAGGTTAAGAATTTT
>BOPN01010424.1:12500-23348 GCA_017312705.2 Penaeus japonicus
ATGTAATACCACATAGATGTTACTTGAAAACTGACAAAGTAATGGATAATGGATATTTTGATAACTGAATTAATCGAAGATGAAAGTTATTTATAAGTCCATACTTGATCTGATGGATGCAGTATACTATTAACATTCAAATACCAAATAAGTGATTTCATATCGTAAACTCGACTTCTGATCACAAAATCGCAATTTCCGACCACTGCGCGCCGCGCCGTAAAGCTGCAGGTCGGCCTCTTGCTGTGTGTTATAGCTCTCTAACAATAGTGCTTGGTAGAAGCGGTAGATGGCGCCCTTCGAGGAATTCTTTTGCGGAGTCGCCAGGAGAGTTGTGCCATCTGTCTGCGTGATTTGGAATTAAACCAGTTTTACGGTAGTTGGTGTAATTTTCTGCATGTGTCACTAAATAGAACTATTATTAGTGGTATAATTGTAGGAAAGAAACAATAGCGGAATATACTTCTACTAGGTATAACTCTCATAGGCAAAAAAAAAAAAAAAAACATAAGGAATAAGATTATCTGAACAATAAGAACAAATGAATTAAATTAACCTTATTTTTTTTCTATAATGGTTCTACAAGACTATACATGTTTTCTTTTTTCTTTTCGGGGAAACGGGTTCTATTGCAAATATCGTTACTAATATTATAATCATCATCGAATATTATAATACCGTTGAAATAAACACTACAATAATAATAAATAGAATTGACTTTTAATTTTCACCAGAAATAAAGGAATTAGGTAAACAGGTTACGTCAGGTAGGTTTACATATTCACTCTCTGATGATAAAATATTTCTGAAACTAATTATGGGTGAAACTACTGATGATAACAATAGGAAACTAAAACAAAACAATAGTGGGCGGAGCATTTATATATGCACTTCCAGGGTCAATGAATTAAATCAATAACTTACGAACTTCAACATCGACCAAGCAACCCAAACCCTGAAGACATTATCTTCGACCCTTCTACTAGCTTGTTTATTTCTGCTATAGTGGTTTCTTAAGTGATTGCAGGCCACACTTGAATTACTAGGTTATATTGAACTCAAATAAAATCATAATAGGTGTCAGTTGATTACTTATTGTGATTTTTTTTTTCTTTTGATGTATTTGTAGAAACAACCAACACGCTCTTTTCGGTGGTAGAAATTCGCTACAGTGAGAAGACAGTGGAACTCCCACTACGCTTTGGAGAGCTTAGCATCACAAACCTGATGAAACTACTTCAGACAGAATATAATAAATTCTCCAACAGTAACAATAGCTCTGACAACCAGCAATGTTCACCTAAATACAACAAGTGACATTTACATGAGTAAACAGCAGGGAATCATGCCAAAGATATCAAAGAGTGCCAGGTTGAATAAGAGGATCACGTAAAGGCAACGTATCCTAGGAATTACAGCAAAGTAGAGATTGAGATTGCATAGGACGTCGTAAGCCCGCGCAGCCAGGCCGCGCATGCCTTAACTCGAACTGCGAGCTCCGAGGGTCATACTCAAAACTTTTAACCTTTAAGCACCTCGTAACTCAAGGGTGGTCCCGAGCACTCGTACCGGTGTGAACCCGGAAATAAGTCGTGCTAATTCCGACTTGTGCAAACGAGATTTGTATAGATTATGTATTACTGACTGCCCCGGACACAGTATAAGGCGTCATATCAATTTATATTGTATCTGTGTATCACAAATACCTCCATTCTCCCTAGCCACTTGATAAAAAGAATATAACAAGCAATTATAGAATGCGCTCGTCGTTTACCCTATGGAGTTTACGACAATACATATTGAATACACTATAGAGCTTTGGGAAATGAAGGTGTCTTGTCATAGACGAAGGTGTGTGTGTGTATATATATATATATATATATATATATATATATATATATATATATATATATAATCTAGCCACTGGGGGGGCAAGCCAGCCCAACTTAGCGCCGGTCCCAAGCCCGGATAAATAGAGAGGGTTAAGGTCAGGAAGGGCATCCGCTTGTAAAATCCATGCCAAAACCCTATGAAATGAGTCAAATCCCAATGCTAGGTTGCCACCCGTAAGTGCCCCACAGACACATCGCCCTAACTCTGTGGACCAGCGAGGGCTACCGCATCAAGAACGGGTGCGGCCAAAGAAGTTAGTTCAACCACCACTGAGAGTAGGGACTTTGAATGTTGTTTCTATGACCGGCAGAGGCAGAGACTTAGCTGATCTCATGACGAAGCGTAAAGTAGATATACTGTGTGTGCAAGAAACTAGATGGACTGGGAATAAGGCAAAAGAGTTAGGAGATGGATATAAGCTGATATATGGGGGGGGGGGGGGGGGGCTAATAAAGGTGGGAGAAATGGGATTGGAATCATTTTATCGCGAGAGATGAAGGGGCTGGTAACAGAAGTAAATAGGAAAAGTGACAGAATCATTTGGATAAGGTTAGCTTTGGATGAGTTTTCACTTAATATATTTAGTGTATATGCACCTCAGACTGGTTGCACTGAGGAAGAGAAAGAACGTTTTGAAGGGGTAGAACTCCAGAAGAAAGAGGCAAAGGTAGATGAGAAAGTGAGAGATGCATAGTTGCAAGAGATTTAAATGGACATATTGGTAATGGTAATGAGGCTGTCAGCCGTGTGCATGGAGGATATGGTTGTAAGTGGAAACGAAGAAGGGGGAGAATTATTGATTTTGCAGTATCGTTTGATATGGTTATATGGAATACGCTATTCAAAAAGAGAAATGAACATCTTATTATCTTTAAAAGCGGAGATAGGACAAGTCAAATTGATTTCCTCCTGTATGGTAGAAGGAACATATGCGAGGTCAAAAATTGTAAAGTAATACCTGGAGACCACATAGCAGCACAGCATCGCCTAGTTGTGTTAGACCTATCAATAGCTGTTGCCCGAAAGCAGAAAAGAGGGGTTAGGACACAGAGAAAAATCAAGTGGTTCAAGCTGAAGGAGCAGGATTTAAAACAACAATTTAAGATTAGAATTCTAAATAATATTGATGTTAACATGGAAGATGTCAATGCACGGTGGAATAGAACGAGTAAAAACATCTTAATAGCAGGTAAAGAAAACCTAGGAGAGAGCAGTGGAAAAATTTGGGAAAATAAGGAGACCTGGTGGATCAATGAAGACGTACAACAAAAAGTTGACTTAAAGAGGGCTGCCAAGAAAAAGTGGGAAGAGAGTAAACTTGAAATAGATAGGGAAGCATATAGAATACGATGTAAGGAAGCTAAGAAATCAGTAGCTATTGCAAAGTCAGAAGCATATAACAAACTGTACGAAGATTTAGACACTAAGAAAGGACAGGGAAAGATTTTCAAATTAGCTAAATCAAGAAATAAGAGTACAAAAGATATAACGCATATTAGACAAATGAGAGATGAAAATGGTAACATAATAAAGAAAGGAAGCGATATACTAACTAGATGGAAGGAATACTTTGAAAAACTATTAAATGAGTAAAAATGAGAGACTAGTTAGAGAGGATGGAGAACCTAATAACCAAGAGATAGCTGAGGTAACTAGACAGGAGGTAGAAATAGCCCTGAAAAAGATGAAAACTGGAAAAGCCACTGGACCTGATAACATACCAGTGGAAGTGTGGAAAGCTTTAGGGCAGGATGGTATTAGTATTCTGCACAAACTTATGAAACAAATTATGGAAAAAGAAGCCATACCAGAACAATGGAGGGAAAGCACCCTAATACCAATTTTAAAAGAGAAGGGATATCAATGCTGTGAAAATTACCGTAGGATAAAATTAATGTCACACACCTTAAAGTTGTTTGAAAGAATTTTGGACAGTAGGCTTAGGCAAGTGGTGGAAATTGGTAGGCAACAACTGGAGAAGCATGAAAGGACTTGGGACAATTGATGGTATTTTCTCCCTTAGGCAAATAATGGAAAAATATCAGGAAAAGCAGAAAGTGTTACATATGGTATTTATCGATTTGGAGAAAGCATATGATAGGGTGCCACGACAGGAGGTTTGGAGAGGGCTACGTGAAAGAGGAGTGCAAGAAAAGTATGTAAGGGTTATCAAAGAATGCTATAAGGATGTTACTACTAGAGTAAGAGAAGCACAGTAGGAACAACGGAAAACTTCCATGTGAAGGTTGGTCTACACCAGGGGTCAGCACTTAGCCCACTATTATTTAATATTGTATTCGATGTTATTACTCATAATGTTAGGGAGGACCCACCATGGTGCATTTTATATGCAGATGACGTAGTGCTGATAACAGAAAGTAGAAAAGGATTAGAAACCAAGTTAAGAAAAGTGGAGATGTGCATTGATGAGGCATGAAAATTAGCAGGTCTAAAACAGAGTACTTCTCAACTGATATGGGTGACCAATTGGCCTCAATACAACTGAATGGAAATAGGTTGAAAAGAACAAATACTTTTAAATACCTTGGGTCTACGGTAGATGAAAGTACAGGGATGGAAAGGGAAGTTACTCATGGAATTCAGTGTGGATGGAACAACTGGAGGATAAAAGAGTTGCCAGTTAAACTTAAAGGAAAGGTACACAAAACCGTAGTTAGACCAGCCTTAACCTACAGCCTGGAAGCAGCACCTCTTAAACAGAAAGAGGAAAGAAAGTTAGATGTGGCAGAGATGAAAATGCTTAGGTGGATGTCGGGAGTTACCAGGAAAGATAGGATCAGAAATGAATATATCAGAGGGACAGCCAAAGTAGGGGAAGTCTCAAAGAAAATCCAAGAGTCTAGGCTGAGGTGGTTTGGCCATGTAAAGAGAAGGGAGGGTGAGGAACATGTTGGGAGAGAGGTTATGGAAATGGAAGTAGAAGGGAATAGAAGAAATGGTATACCCAAAACCAGATGGAAGGATTGTATAAAGGAAGGAAAAAAACATTGATGATATAGCAGTAGTATACAATAGGAGTACTTGGAGAAAGCTCATAAAAAACGGCGACCCCGAATAGGGATAAGCTGAGAAAAAGAAGAAAAAAAAGAAGATATATATATATACATATACATACATACATGTATATATGTATGTATGTATCATATACATACAAACATACATATACATTTACGTATACATGCATATATATATATTCATATATATATGCACTCTTAAATATATATATATGTATCTCTCTGGCTATTTATTTATCCATCCAAATATCCATCTATCTGTTTTTATAATCATCTATATCTCACTCTCGCTCTCTTTCCCACTCCCTCTCTCTCTTTCGCTCGCTCCTCCCCCTGGCCTCCAGTTGGTAGTTACGTCTAAAGGGCTGACTGTTGATTGGTCAATTCGAAATGGTCCCGCCATCTATGGGCATCCCATCGAACTACGGTTATGATGTTTTCTTTCGGTTACGATATTTTATTTTTTCTATGAGTATGGGAGATTTGCGACCTCGTAGGGACATCGTGCCTTACGAGAGCGTAATCCGCTGCGACGTCTTAAACTGCGAGAGTTTTGAGTGTCCGGCCCCTGGCTTGCAACTCCACCTAATATAATCAAGGGTTCCAGTTTCAACAACATGAATTCACTTATGCTATAGTTCCCGGCATGGTTGATCACTGGACGGTTTACCAAGCTAACTCTTTCTCTACTGGAAAGTAAAATATTGCTTTAACCGATAACAGATAACACGAGGCAAGAATTGATCCAGGTGTTTAAAGATTCCGGACAAGTAGAGAGAGAAAGAGCCTTTACTGATATCTGTATGTTTATAATTGTGGCTCCAAGTAAAAGCTTATAGGAGTAGGAATATGAAGATACAGGAAACTAGGCCGTATTCAGAAAGAATCCAAAACATAGATCATAAATGATCCATACCCTTAGTGTTAACAACTTCAGAAAGAATGGGCCCTGAGACCCTACAGTTACTATGCGAGGCTCGTTCAAGTCATGTCAGAGAATTAGGACGGAGGAGCCATGTGTTGCTTGGAAGGGATGCCTTTTGTCGTTCTCGCTTATCCGATCTCTTCGCCTCTGCCAAAGAGGAACTCAGTCATCAAGCTTTTAGACTACCTCTGCTTGTGGTCGCCGACAGCCACATGAGAGCTTAATTCAGTGAGTGAGTGCAATGATGAGTAATGTAACATGAATGTCCGAGGTAAGGCAATATGTTGAGGTGTACTCATAACCATGAGAGGAGAATTGGAGGCCATCATCATTACATTAATTGCCAACAGTATCATTATCATTAATGATAGCGAATTTGATAGTGATACTGATGTTAATAATGATAACAATAACCAAATCAAAAATGATATTTATGATGATAATAGAAATTACTATTCCTGTTATTATGATTAATATTACTATTTTATTATAATAATCATTATCATTATTATATATTTTCTGAGGCTGGTGTTTTGCCGTAATTTCTGCATAGGAGCAGATCATAACTTATAACCGAGGGTCCTAGTGTTCCTCCTTCTTAAGATTACAACACTCGTCTTATTACCCGGACTGTTCCCAGTAACATTGCCTTTTGCAACATTTCTGTCCTTACTTTAACTCCACTTTCACCTATATAAGATTGTATCGTTTTTTGTCACTGTAACAAGAGCTCCTACAACAACTAGAACTATTACCACATGCCTCACCCCCATACTTTAAGAATTTTAAATTTCAAAGGATTGTACTTCTCCACTTACTCGACCGCATTGCTATCACTTAAACTCTATGTGGTATTTCACATAATTTGCCTTCTCTCTGGCTGCAAAGACCACCGCTTTTAATCCAACTTTTAAATCTACTTTTCTCAACCATGCCCATGTATCAACTTTTTCTGTCTTTTCATTTTTCTTTTCACCTCCGAGGTCCCTCAAAGGTTTCCTTTCATACTTTAAATTTATCACCAACTAACTTCCTTATGGATTCCATTTTTTCAATACAATCTTTTTTTTCAGCAAATCCGATGTTTTAACACCAATCAAAATTGGTCCATAACTTTTTCACAATCCAAGTTGTATTCCTCAATTCTTATGCAGTCTATACATGAAATTAATTAAGCCTTACCGCCGGAATTCTTGCTATATAAATAGTCTGTGCAAATCACCGTTAACATTCAGAGTTCCATTTCCTATCCACACTGCATCTTAAAACAGGAACCACCAAGTATTTAGGACAAGAACTTTAATTTGATTTATTCAGCTTTGACTCCAATGCAAAACATAATCTATTGAATCTTTATAAAGGTCTAAGTCCTTCATGACTTGACTATCTGATAGCTCAAGTCCATCTGTTCTTGTAATCTTGCCCCTTCTCATAACTGGTATTCTACACTTATGTTTTAACCCAACTCCATACCAATATCAAAACTATAACGTTGCATAGTGTTAACAAAGACTCAATCTGTTTACAGTTCTTAGCGGACAACCTAAGATCATCCCAGTTGTATCCGGTATCTGTTTTTCTCGAAATAAAAGTCGGTGGAATCATACATTAAACGAATAACACCGGAACAAGTTGTCCCCCTGAAAGATTCGTCGTTGATTTTTCAACTTTCCTAAACATTATCTTCCAATTCATATGCTTTTCCCAATTAATTCAGTTACGTTTCTTACATTTCCCTTGTCAGAGTCCTTAACACACAAAACAGACAAAAGAATCGTTTTTCAAAATACAGTTTATTGAACTGTGCGATCTTCTCATGTACCCTTGCAAATGCTTTTTACCAGTAACGCAAAATTCCAGTTATGAGCTTCTACATAAGTGGTAAGCAGAATATGGAACCAAATTATCAACTGCATTTCCCTTCTCTAGGTCGGGGGCGGTATTTCGTCATTAAAAATACAGGTCAATACACTTGCAATCTTCTTTCGTAACCTTGTAAATGTTTACAAACAGTAACATTAGTATGGTTCAGCAACTGTCAAATTGGGCATATTTTTGTATTATTAGATCACCATATTGCTCAGATTGGATTGTATATTGTATCTTCCATTATTTCCCTCCTCTTCACGCATTCCGCATCTGCATTAAGTGTGTTCTTTTCGCTCCAAATTCTTATTCCTTCAGCAAGTGGTACTATGCCTTCAAGTCGTATATCTCCATTCATTTCTTATTACAACTAGTCAACACAAAGCAATCTGTCTGCCTGTTCTTGTTTATGCATAATCGAATCTTTGCTTAAAGTATTTCCTTTCCATTCCATTTATTTTCTTTCCTTTACCGATGTTAATTCACAACTTGTTATCCTCTGTGTCAAGTTTATGCCTTTCCTAAGTTTCTTAATACTTTCTTTTATGATTCTTTCTTTGATTCATTAAAAAAAATTTCTTTGACAAGTTTTTCTTTCTGCAACATAGGTACTTGCTGCTCTTATTAACCTCTTTACTCCAGTTATATGATTAACTTTGCTTTTTATCAACAATTGATTGATATTCTTGGTTCCTCTCACAGTTTGAATCTACCAGTTGTATTAAGACCAACATAATTTACCTTTTTTCTCTCTTTTTAAATTCTCAGTCATTTTGTCTTATTAGGCATATTCTCTACCTCTTTTACTATTTCAATGTCACTGTTCCTTTTTACCAGTTTCTTCTAATTCAGTTTGCTCTTCTATAGAGAAAGCATCCTAACATCATTTTTTCCTCTGCTATCATCAGCCTCCTATAAATCTCGAATTTCATCCCCTCTCTTGCCATCCCCTTTATATTCTTCTCCTATACCCTCTAGGATGTCTTCCATTTTCATCGGGTGTGTTACCCTTATAGGAACACTCCATTACATCTATGTTTACTCTTTTCTCCCATTTCATTCGTCGTTTGATGACGATCGAGTCCACCTTGTGGGTCAGTGGAACGCCTACCGAGCGAAGAAACTTTACCGAGGATTGACCCCAGTTCATCTGAAAAATCGTCGTTATTCATTTTCACTGATGATGAGGCGTGAGCTAAGGTTGCCATCAACGTTTTTTTAGGGCCACCATATCTAGGAGGGATGGCATGGCATTATCGTTATTATTATTATTATTATTATTATTATTATTATTATTATTATTACTATTATTATTATTATCACTATTATTATTAATTTGTTTTATTATCATTATTATTATTTGTTATTGTTATCATTACTCTTGTTATTGTTATCATTATTATTATCATTATCATTGTTATTATAATTTTTGTTGTTTGTTATCACTATTCTTGTTAGCGTTATTATTATTATTATTATTTCCTATAATCATTGTTATCATCATTATCATCATTATTGTTATCATTGTCATTATTACTTTAATGGCAATAATAGTAATGGTTATATTATGAGTAGTTAAAATAATCATTAACATTTTTTCATTATCATTATTGTTATTATTATTATTATTATTATTATTATTATTATTATTATTGTTATTATCATTATTGTTAGTTATTTAAAATAATCATTAATATTTTTTCATTATTATTATTATTATTATTATTGTTATTATTGTTATTATTATTATCATTATTATTACTGTTATTATTATCATTGTCATGATCATTGATATCAGTATTATTGGTATTACAATTATTCACTATGATTATAATTTCACCATCATTATCATTATTATAATCGTTATTACAACTACCGTTATCGCTATCATCATCATTATTATAATCATTGACCTTTTTATTATTGTCATTGTTATTGTTATGGTTATTACCATTGATTATGTTACATATGTATATATATATATTTTTTATTTTCTCTTTTTCCTTCTTTTTCTTTTTTATTATCATCTTTATTATTCTTACCGTTATAGTTATTGATATTATTACTATCATTGTTATTATTATTATTATTACCACTGTTATTACTGCTGAATTTTTTAAATTACTATTATTACAACTATTATTATATATCATTATCAACATATATTATTATTATTATTATTATTATGATTGTCAATATTATCATTGATATCTTAATCATTATCAGAATGATTTTATAATCATTATTATCCACATCATCATCATTTTCATTTCTACTCTTACTACTACTATTATCATTGGTATTTTGACTTCATTTGTTATTGGTTTATTATCATTATTTTTTTCATTATCATCTTTATTATTCTTACCATTATAGTTATTGATATAATTACGTTAGATTTTCTTTATTATCGTTATAGCCGTATTTTCATTTGGTTTTCTCTTGTGTATCATAAGAAATGATTTTGTCTTTTATTTCTGATATTTTTGTTATTTTTCCCCTTGTCGTAATTATAAATGTGACTAGTATTTGTCGTTTAATAATTTTCATGAAATTGAGTATCCTTCATGTTTGGTCACTTCACTGATTTAGTAATAACTATCAGCTTCAGGGAGGCTTTATATTCTGCAGATACATAGAATAACTATCTTTTAGTTGGAGAGGTTTGGTATATCTTTGCCTTCTTGAGAAAAGATTCACGAATTTTATTATTTGACCTCGTCATTCAACATACTTATCTTGCCGATATCAATAAAATCTTGGCAAGGCCCCAGTGTCATTACTCATGGCACTTCTCTTTCAATGCAAGGCTCCCAGTAGATAACTACCTCCTCGTCATATTTCCCGCCACAGTCCCCTCCTCGGCCGTTAAATTTTCACCCCAAGGTTTAAGAACACAATGACGCAACTCATCTTCATCACTCATGCCTGATTGTGTAATTCATATATGTCACCTTCCCACACCACAGCATATCAACTCATTAGTTGAAGCCCATGTGAGATAAATCAGTTTCATTCATTCATATGGAGGAACTTTATCGGATCACCATATCAACCTATGTAAATTCAGTGCAGTTAGTTCTATGGAATTATTGGTTAACATACACGCATTATATATATATATATATA
>BOPN01010425.1:0-2500 GCA_017312705.2 Penaeus japonicus
AATATATATATATATATATATATATATATATATATATATATATATATATATATGGTAACACTACTACTAGTAGTGTTAATGACAATAGTGAAGATGATAATGATAATAACGATAAAAATCACAATGAGAATGACGATAATGACAAAAGTGATACTTATGATGATAATGATAATGACAATAACGTTATTGATGATAATTGAAATTTTAATGATAGTGATAATGATGATAATCATGACAAGTATTGCGAATGATCAAAAAGGACAAAGATAAAAGATAAATAAAAAAAAGTAAATAAAAAAACGAATGCAGTTTGACTCCAGATTGGTCCGCATGTGATTCAAGCGAGAAATGACAAACAGGAAACCCAATCCTGACGTCATGCAGAGATCAGACACGCTTGTGCATGACTGTGCGATGACCGGGCAGAAAAGAAAGTCCATTTGTGTGTGTTTTGTGCTTTGTTTTGTTGTTGTTGTTTTGTCTTTTTTGTTGTTGTTGTTGTTGTGTGGAGGTCTAAGATTTTTGTAAAATGTATAATCGTGTTTTTCTGGGGGGTTTTAATGCTGTATGTGTGTTTGTGTGTTCTTTTGTGTGTGTGTGTGTGTGTTTCTGCGTGTGTGTGTGTGTGTGTAGTGTGTGTCCATATATGCATGTATGTGTGTGTGTTGTAATGCATGAATATCTGCAGGTGCATTTAGTTAGCGCGTGTGTCTGTTTATGCATGACAAGTAATCAAAACAAAAAATAACATTATCATCATCACTCCATCCTTATTAAACGCTGGATTTATTTTCATCATGCACAAAAAACAAACAAAAATACATATAACTCAAAATATAAACAGCACAGTCGAAGCCGAAGACATGGTCAGAAGAAACCGCACGGATCAGAACACCACTTTCACTCTTTGCAAACAGACAGATTCAAGATAAGTGTGATATTAATGGCCTTATTACCGTGTTCGTATGCATAAGATATACCCGCATGTCGTCCAGAGTCATGTTATAAAGTCATGTATGTTTGATATGTATTTGATATGTTAGAAAGTGAGAGAGAGAGAGAGAGAGAGAGAGAGAGAGAGGGGGAGGGAGGGACGGAGGGAGAGAGAGAGAGAGGGAGAGAGGAAGGGAGGGAAGGAGAGAGAGACAAAGAGGGAGGGAGGGGCCCTTGGGGGGAGAGAAGAGAGAGAGAGAGTCAGAGAGAGAATACTAATAGAATAGTTAGATCAAGAAATGGGACATTCCCTTAAACTCTTCTATATTTTCATTCACTTATATGTATATATATATATATATATATATATATATATATATATATATATATATATATATATATATATATATATATGCATATATATATATATATATATATATATATATATATATATATATATATATATATATATATATATACATATATATATATATATATATATATATATATATATATATATATATATATATATATGTATATATATATATATATATATATATATATATATATATATATATATATGTGTGTGTGTGTGTGTGTGTGTGTGTGTGTGTGTGTGTGTGTGTGTGTGTGTGTGTGTGTGTGTGTATGTGTATATATATATATATATATATATATATATATATATATATATATATATATATATATATATATATATGTGTGTGTGTGTGTGTGTGTGTGTGTGTGTGTGTGTGTGTGTGTGTGTGTGTGTGTGTGTGTGTGTGTGTGTGTGTGTGTGTATTGTCCTTTTTCTTTCTTTTCTTTTTTAGCTCTCTTTATTCCTTTCTTTCAACACCCTCGTTTTCTTTTTCATAGTGTAAACATATATATATATATATATATATATATATATATATATATATATATATATATATAATTTTTTATCTTTTCTTTTTCTTTTTTTTTTCTTTTTTCCTCCATCTTTATCTGTTCTTATTTCTATATATTTCTACGTTTTTATCATATTATATTTATATCAAATCTATATATGTTCATCTCTATTTGTCTACATCATATACTTCATTATCATTTATCTGCCTTTCCCCACCTCTTACTATTACCTACCTCCCTCATTTTCCCATTTTCCCCCTCATTCTCTCTCTTTTCTCCTCTCCCTCACCTCCCCTTTCCCTTTTCCCTTCACCTCCCCTCTCCCTCCCATTGCCCCTCACCTCCCCTTCCTTACCCTCCCCTCCCCCTCTCCCTTTTCCCCTCACCTCCCACTCCTCTCCCTTCGTTCTCCCCTCCCCTTCCTCTCCCCTCGTTCTCCCCTCCCCCTCCTCTCCCCTCGTTCTCCCCTCTCCCTCCTCTCCCCCTCCTCTCCCCTCCCCCTCCTCTCCCCTCGTTCTCCCCTCTCCCTCCTCTCCCCTCGTTCTCCTCTCCCCTCGTTCTCCCCTCCCCCTCCTCTCCCCTCGTTCTCCCCTCCCCCTCCTCTCCCCTCGTTCTCCCCTCTTCCTCCTCTCCCCTCGTTCTCCCCTCCCCATCCTCTCCCCTTTCTTCCCCTCCC
>BOPN01010425.1:12500-23339 GCA_017312705.2 Penaeus japonicus
AACAAGAATGATAACGTAAGCACAATGAATAAATGAATACAGTAATGAATAAATAGATAGATAGATAAATGGGATAAAAAAGAAACATTAAAAAGATAATAATTCGATAAATGAATAGATAGGTGATTCCCCAAATGAATAAACAAACAAACAAATAAACAGACACATAACAAAAAAACATAACTGAACAAACAAACAAATAAACAAACACATCAATAAATAAACACACAAATAAACAAACCCAACACGTAAATAGACAAACAAAAAAACAAACAAACTGACAGATAAACAATAAACAAACAAGATCTCACGCAATCAAGTAATACCGATTAATAACTTGTTTACATTCATGCACCAAATGTCACGTTCGCTTTGTATTACTCGCTGTGATTCTCTGAATTAAGGTTGGAGCGGATATCTTCAGGGGAAATGCCTTTCTCCAAGGTTTAGTGTGTTTGTGTGGTTGGGTTGGCTGTGTGTGTGCGTGTGTGTGTGTGTGGGTGTGTGTGTGGTTGGGTGTGTGTGTGTGTATGTGTGGGTGTGGCTCTGTGTGTATGTGTGGGTGTGGCTCTGTGTGTGTGTGTGTGGCTGTGTGTGGTTGGGTGTAGCTGTGTGGCTGGGTGTGTGTGTGTGTGTGTGTGTGTGTGTGTGTGTGTGTGGCTGGGGTGGTTGTATGTGGTTGTGTGTGGCTGTGTGGCTGGGGTGGCTGGGTGTGTGCGTGTATGTGTGTGTGTGTGTGTGTGTGTGTGTCTGGGAGTGTGTGTGCTTGTGTTTGTATATGCGTATGTTTATATGTATGCTTTCAAATGTTTTGTTTGTATATGTCTACAATATATGTGTTTGTTTAAATATGAATGTACATGTGCGTTTGTTTCTGTGTGCTTGTTAATGTTCTATGGTAATAATGATCTTTTCGTAAAAATAAAATAAAATGAAATAAAACATGAAAATAATAAATAGAAAACAAAAAAAACAAGTTGAAAATTAAGTTAATTCGGTAATTCATTGTGTAATTGAAGTGTGAAAGCCGCTTATCTCCTCCCACACAGCGAGCGTTACTATGTGTATTAATCATAAATAATAATAACACCCAGACAACACATAACAAAAACACTCAATATTCTGAATGAACATTACAAAAATAACATTACAAAACAACATTGCAAAATAACACGATCCAGCAGGAAGATCACTGAACTCGTGCAGATGAAACTCACAAACACACACGAGGGAAAAAATGACGAAATTCATGATAAATAGAAAATGAAAAGTGAGAGTGATAGCTCCCGATAAGATAACTTTGGCAAATGTAAAATTCTCTGAGGGTGTCTGAGGGTGTCTGAACCAAGGTCACGGTCAGAGAGAAAGTTCGAAAGTTTTATTTATTCATTCATTTATTTATTTATTTATTTATCTAAATATTTATTTATTTATCTATTTATTTATTTATTTATTTATTTATTTATTTATTTTAAGGAACTTGTTTATGACGTGTTCTGTGGTGTAAGACAATGGTAGTAGAAGTAGTTGCAGTAGTAGTTGTAGTAGAAATAGTGGTAGTTATTGTTGTTGTTGTTGTCTAGTAGTTGTCTAAAGGTGTATTAGTTTAACATCATTACCGGGACTCATAATACGACTTTATTAACACACTATATACCAATTAACTCTTTATCTTTCCTTGTATGTTTGCCTCTTTCATCTGCTTTATTCTGTCTCTGTTGCTCTCCCTTTCCCTCTCCCTCTCTTACTTATCTGTCTCTCTCTCTCTCTCTCTCTCTCTCTCTCTCTCTCTCTCTCTCTCTCTCTCTCTCTCTCTCTCTCTCTCTCTCTCTCTTTCTCTCCATTCGCAACCCTCTCTCAAACCCATCTCCCTTTCCCTCTCTCCCTATTTCCCCCTCTCCCTCCCCCTCTCCTACCCTCTACCTCTCTCTCTCTTTCTCCCTCTCTCCCTCTCCCTTTCACTCTCCCTCTCCCTCCCCATCTTCCACCACCCCACCCACCGCTATCGTTTTCCCCGTTATAAGTAGAGACAAAACTGTGTGTACTTCTAAAGACACTTTCGGGGCCGTCCGGTGTATGGAAGGAGGAGGGGGGAAGGGGGAGGTATGGAGGGGAAGAGGGGGAAAGAGAAGAGAGAGGGTGGGGTAGGGAGAGAAGAGGGAGGAGAGAGAGGTTGGGTTAGGAAGAGAAGAGGGGAGAAGGTATGGAAGGAGGGGATTGGTAGGGAAAGGGAGAGAAATGGTGGGGAAGAGATAGGGGGGGTGGAGGTATGGTTGAGAGCGCAGATGTATGGTGGAGGAGAGAAGGGGGAGAGATGGTAAGGAAATGATGGGGAAGAGAAGGGGGAGAGATGGCAGGGGAATGGTGGGAGAGAGAGAAGTGGAAGGGGAAAGGGGGCGGGCGGAGAGAAGACGATAGACGGAGAGCAGAGGGGAAGGAGGGGACGGGGAAGCGTGAGAAGGAGGTAGAGGGGGAGAGGTGGGAAGGGAGTTGAAGGGGAGACAGGGGAGAGGGAGAGACGAGAGGGGAGGGAGAGGGGAAGCAGCATTCATAATGTGGTTTCAATAGACTGGGGTTTTCCTTTGCCCTCTGTCACAATCTCCCCTCCTTTCTCCCGCTCCCCGCTCTCCTCCTCTTTCTCTTCCCCCTCCTCCTCCTCCTTATCCTACACCTTCTTTTTCTCCTATTCCTCTTCCCCCTCCTTCTCTTCTTTGTCCTCCTATACTTATTCCTCTCCCTTTTCCTCCTACCTCCCTCCTTCCCTTCTCCGGCCTCCCTCTCCTCTTCCTTCTTCTCCTCTTCCTCCTTCTCCTTTCCCTACACCTCCTTCTTCTTCATCTCCCTCTCATCTTCCTCCTCCTCCTCTTCCTCCTCTTCCTCCTCCTCCTCCTCCATCACTTATTCTTCCTTTACCTCCCTCCCTTCACCTCCTCCTTCTCGTCCCCTCCATTCTCCTCCTCCTCCTTTTCCTCCTTCCCATTCTCCTCCTCCTCCTCCTCCTCCTCCTCCTCCTCCTCCTCTCCCTCCTCCCCCCCTACAAATCTCCCCATCCCATCTTTCCAGAGTTTAAACCTCCTCCGCTACCCCCCTCCCCTCTCCCTATACCCTCCCCCGCCCCCTCTCCCTATACCCTCCCCCGCCCCCTCTCCCTCCCTGTCTGTTATTTCTACATGACTCAATATGGAAACGGCGATGTATTTATGGGGACACGGAGAATGGGGGAGGGGGGTTACTAGGGGGGGTTAGGGGGTAGAGGGGGAGGGGGGAGAGAGAAGGGAGTATTGGGGTGGGGGAAGGGGGGTGGAGGAGGGAGAAGGGAGTACTGGGGTGGGGGAAGGGGGGTGGAGTACTGAAGTAGGGAGATGGGGAGGGATTGGAGAGCGAAGGGGTGTATGGGGGGGGGTCATAGAGGTAGGGGTAGGGAGAGGGGGAAGGGCTGGGGGTGGGGATAGGAGGAGATGAGATAGATAGAGATGGGGGATATGGGGGGAGAATAGCGAAGGATGGGTTGAAAGATGGGAGATGGGGAATGGGGAGAATGAGGGAAAGTGAGGGGAGGAGGGGAAGGGAAGGAAGGGAGTGAAGGTTTAGGAGGATTGGGAAAATGGGAGGGGAGGGAGGGGTGGAAGGAGGGGGAAGTGGAGGGGGTGGAAGAAGGAGGGAGGAAGGGGTGGAAGGAGGGGAGGGAGGGTGGAAGGAGGGGGGAGGGAGGGGGGAGGAGGGGTGGAAGAGGGGGTGGAAAGAGGGTGGAAAGAAGAAATTCAGAAGGAGGGGGGAGGGAGGGGGTGGAAGGAGGGGGGAGGGTGGAAGGAGGGGAGGGGAGGGGGTGGAAGGAGGGGAAGGCGGGGAGGAGGGTGGTAAGAGGGGTGGAAGAAGGGTGGAAGGAGAGGGGTAGAAGGAGGGGTAGGGAGAGGGGGAAGGGCTGGGGGTGGGGATAGGAGGGAGATGTGGGATAGATAGAGATGGGGGATATGGGGGAGAATAGCGAAGGATGGGTTGAAGGATGGGAGATGGGGAGATGGGGAGAATGAGGGAAAGTGAGGGGAGGGGAGGGGAAGGGAAGGGAAGGGGTAGAAGGTTTAGGGAGGATTGGGAAAATGGGAGGGGGAGGGAGGGGTGGAAGGAGGGGGGATGGAGGGGTGGAAAGAAGGGTGGAAGAAGGAGGGAGGGAGGGGTGGAAGGAGGGGGGAGGGAGGGGTGGAAGGAGGGGGAGGGAGGGGGGAGGAGGGGTGGAAAGAGGGGTGGAAAGAAGGGTAGAAGGAGGGGGGAGGGAGGGGTGGAAGGAGGGGGGAGGGGATGGAAGGAGGGGGGAGGGAGGGGTGGAAGGAGGGGGGAAGGCGGGGGGAGGAGGGGTGGTAAGAGGGGTGGAAAGAAGGGTGGAAGGAGGGGTAGAAGGAGGGGGGAGGTAGGGGTGGAAGGAGGGAGGAGGGAGGAGGGAGGGAAAGGGGAAAGTATAGAGATGGAAGGATCTCCGGCGCGGGGAGTCTAGTGGGTCTTTGTTCATAGGATTGAGAAATGAAAGATGTAAAGAAATATTAAAATAAAGAGAATGCAATAGAAGTCAGTGAACCGATTTCTTATTCATTCCTTTGCTCCCTCTTCCTCTCCCTCTTCCCCTTCCTCTTCCTCTTCCCCTTCCTCATCCTCTTCCTATTCCTCTTCCTCTTCCCCTTCCTCTTCCTCTTCCCCTTCCTTATCCCCTTCCTCTTCCTCTTCCCCTTCCTCATCCCCTTCCTATTCCTCTTCCCCTTCCTCATCCCCTTCCTCATCCCCTTCCTCATCCCCTTCCTCTTCTCCATCCTCTTCTTCTTCCTCATCCCCTTCCTCTTCCCCTTCCTCTTCTTCTTGCTCCTCACCCTTTCCTTTCTCCTGCTCCTTATTATTATTCCTTTTCTCTCTCCCTACATCTCCTCCTTCCCCTCGTCCTCTTCCCCCTTCCCCTCCCCCTCCCCCTCCTCATCCTCCTCTTCCCCCTCCTCCTCCTCCTCTTCCCCCTCCTCCTCCTCCTCTTCCCCCTCCTCCTCCTCCTTCCCCCTCCTCCTCCTCCTCTTCCCCCTCCTCCTCCTCCTCCTCCTCCCCCCCTCCTCCATATCCAATTATCACCAAACATCAACAAACGATTGTTTTTATGAGCGTAAAGGGTTAAAACCTCAAGGCCACGTGTTTTCCCTTTTGAATATCTGTTCATTTGATTTCTTTAATTCGAATTTTTATCTGTTTCATTCTTCTCTTTTTCTGATTATTTATTTTTTCTATGTTTTTCTTTTTTTTTCTCTCTCTCTCTTCTTTCTCTCATCTTCTTTTTCCTTTTCCTTTTTTTCTTCCTTCTGTCCCTTCTTTTTTCTTTTTTGCTCCTCGTTATCCTCTTCCTCCTTTTCCTTCTCCTCGTCCCTTCTCTCTCTTCTCCCATCTCTTCCTCCTCCTCCTCCTCCTCCTCCTCTTCCTTCCCTTCCCTCCCCTCTATTTCCTCCTCTTCTGTCACCTCTTCTCTCCTGTTCTTCCTCTTCCTCGTTCATTTCTCTCTCGTCTTTTCTCCTCTTCGTCTTTTTTCCATTCCCGTATTTCTTTTTTTTCTTCCCGCTTCGTTTTTCCTTTGTTTGTCAAATCCATTTTTTTTCTTATTCTCTTCATCTCTCTCATTCTTCCTATCTTCCTCGTTATTTATCATTCATACATATCCTATCTATTGTGTATTTCTCTATTTATTCACTTATTTATCTACATCTCCTCTTAGTCCCTTTTTCAGCGTCCCTTGTTCTTCTCTTTCTTTCTCTTCCTCCTCCTTCTTGCCCCTTGCTTCTCCTCCTCTTCCTCCTACCCCCCTTCTCCTCCTCTTATGTTCTCACTCTCCTCCATCCTTCTTCTCCCTCCTATATCCTCCATCTTCCTCTTCCATATTCCTTCAAAAATGTTATAACAACCCTACCCGCTCCTTCCTCCCTCCCTCTCCTCCTCCATCCTTCTTCATCCTCACTCCCTCTCTTCCTCCATTCTTCTCCATTCTCCCTCCCTCTCCTCCTCCATCCTTCTTCATCCTCACTCCCTCTCTTCCTCCATTCTTCTCCATTCTCCCTCCCTCTCCTCCTCCATCCTTCTTCATCCTCACTCCCTCTCTTCCTCCATTCTTCTCCATTCTCCCTCCCTCTCCTCCTCCATCCTTCTTCATCCTCACTCCCTCTCTTCCTCCATTCTTCTCCATTCTCCCTCCCTCTCCTCCTCCATCCTTCTTCATCCTCACTCCCTCTCTTCCTCCATTCTTCTCCATTCTCCCTCCCTCTCCTCCTCCATCCTTCTTCATCCTTTATATGGCCTCTCTCTCTCTCTTTATCTATATCTATCTGTCTGCCTCTCTCTCTCATCCCTCCTCTCCCTCTTTCTCTGTCTCTGTCTCTTTCCACCAGTTTCATCAGTGCGCCTCCTAAACCCAGTTCCGTTTCGCCAAGGTCAGAGCCTCGCTAATTCTATGGCAACATAACCATCGGTTAATATCGCGTTATTCAATTGGTAGAATATCACAGCCTCGCTTGGGTAGAGCATACAGGGAATTAGGATTTGCATTGATGACTAACCGAGTAAACTGATAACGCCATGAATAAGAGGGAGAGATGGATCAATAAATCCGCTGATAGATGAAGGAAGAAATCAAAAGATGAGTGAATGGATAATGATATTATTGATAGATAATTTTGAAGATGATACACAGATGAACCAATAAAATAAGAAGAAAGAAAGAAAAAAGAAAAGAAAAAGAAGAAGAAGAAAAAAAAATATATATGTATAATCTATTCGATATATAGATGGATCGATAGTGCGTATTGTGAGAGAAACGGGCAAGTCTGGTCGCATCAAGAAGGGAGTCAGATAAGGAAGTGTGTTCTCATCTTTACAGTGAGAACCTTTAAAGGGAAATTAAGAATGTCAGAGGTTTCGAAGTGGGTGGATATGGTACTAGCAATGTGACATATGCAGTGACATAGCGTTACTTGTAGAATCAGAAGAGAAACTTACTCAGACTACTTAACATCGCAAAAAAGGAAAAAGAAAAAATGGTCGTGGGCATATGCAAAAATAAAGACATCCCGAAAAGCAGCTTTTTCATAGGAATGGACAAGCTGAAACAAGTAGACCATTTAAAGTATTAGGGCAGCATGATAACTTCAGATGAAAAATGTGACAGTGTGATCAAGAGGCGCAACATTTTATAGAACCACAAGCTGTGCATGGATACTAAGAGCCCCTCAAAGCTGTATATTCTTCATTTATTGTACAATTCTGAATGTTGGGAAATATCCTCATTTCTAGAGAAGCGCTTGGATGCAGTTGAGCTGCAGCTTTACAGGAAAATGTTGCAGATATTTTGGCAAAATCCTGTATCGAATGAAGAGGATTTGCAACGAATAGGAACGCAAGAGACAAAGAACAGCCGAACATCCTTGGGCATGTGATGCGGAAGGGAACTTTAGAAAACATTGCGAAAACAGGAAAAATAAAAAAGAAAATACACAGAATCAGTCTAAGCAAACGTTTGAATGTTGAGGACACTAAACTTTTGCAGAAATATGCGGCCATCTCAGCTCATGACACTCCTTCCCCTCCCCTCCCTCCCTCTCCTCCTCTTCCTCTTCCATCCTCCCTCCTCTTCCATCCTCCCTCCCTCTCCTCCCCACCTCTCCTCCTCCTCTTCCATCCTCCCTCCTCTTCCATCCTCCTTCCTCCTCCATCCTCCTCCTTCCTCCTCCTTGAAATGTGTTGCACGACTGTTGACACGCGTTATACCCGCTTTTAATACCGTGCAGCGCCAGGAGTCATGGCACTTTAATGACCCTGAGTCAGCAACATATAAAATTCTTATTATGGAGAGGCATTAGGGCTTTTAATGGGGTCTTGGGGTCCAGGAAGGGCTTATGGGGTCATGAGGGAAGGATAATGGGGGCTTACTGATATGGGGTTATAGTGTTTTAAGGAAAGTGGCTGGGGTCTTAGGGAGTGATTGGGGGTAAGGGTGGGGTTGGGGGGGTGGGGGGCTCTTCGAATGGGTTTTTTCGGGTCATGGGGTCATGTAATGCGTGGTATGAGGTTGAGGTAGGTTTAATGGGGGCATGACGTCATAGTAGGTTTAATGGGTGTCATGACGCCATTGTAGGTTTAATGGGGCCATGACGTCATAGTATGTTTAATGGGGTCATAACGTCATGGTAGGTTTAATGGGGTCATGACGTCATTGTAGGTTTAATGGGGTCATGACGTCATTGTAGGTTTAATGGGGTCATGGCGTCATTGTAGGTTTAATGGGGTCATGGCGTCATTGTAGGTTTAATGGGGTCATGACGTCATAGTAGGTTTAATGGGGTCATGACGTCATTGTAGGTTTAATGGGTGTTATGACATCATCGTAGAATTAATGGGGGTCAAGGAGTCAAAGGAGGTTTAATGGGATCATGGGATAAGAACGACGGGGTCCAAGATTTAATTGTGAGGTCATAGCGTCACTAGGGATAACAGAGACAAAGTAAAATTGACAAGTGGGGTCATAATTTTTTAGAACTGGGGTCTAGGAATAAGGATGGGGGTCTTTGACTAATGGGTCACGGCAAAGACAAATGGGATTATGTGAATTGTTATAGGTGAAGGTTTTTATTGCGTGTTGGGATGGGGGGGGGGTGGGGAGGGGAGCATCATTTTAATGGAAAGGTAATTTGGTTTCCATACTATGACAATTTTCTTGTATCTAAATTTTATTTTGATGGGATCTTACATCTAAAACCATCATATTAATAGACAACTTTATTTCCCCCTCCTCCTTAGGTCCGTATCCCCTGTCGACATAGCAAGAAGGCGGGAAAACTTTTAACGTTTGTATTTGCCGAAGAAGTTTTTGAATTCACGACGAAAAAACAATACCGGCATTTTTGTTAGCGCCGAAATTGCCATTGATATTTTTCTTATCTTCCCCGTTAAATAGAAAGTCTGTTTGTCCCTTAATTTCATTAGGGAATTCTTTTAACTATTATCATTTCAGTCAAAATTTTCAACGTACCTATTTTTTTCTTTTTTTTTCTCTTCCTTTCCATATCTTCTTCGCCTCTTTAAACTCTTTATTTGCCTCTTCTCCCAGCTCCTCATTTCTTTCTTCTTCTTTTTCCTCTTTGCCCCCCACCCCCTTCATTCTCTTTCCTCTCCTCCTCCTCCAAGTTATCTGCTCCCCTCCACTTCCTATTCCTCCTCTTATTCCTTTCTTCTCACTCCACTCCTTCCTTTTTCTCTTCCTCCTCCTTCCACTGCTCATCTTCCTCCTCGACTTCTTCTTCTCTCTCCTCCTCCTCCACCACCACCACCTCCACCTCCTCCTCCTCCTCCCCTCCTCCTCCTCCCCTTCTCCTCCCCTTCTCCTCCCCTCCTCCTCCCCTTCCTCCTCCTCCTCCTCCCCTTCCTCCTCCTCCTCCTCCCTCTCCTCTCTCCCCACGTCTGGTGTCACATATGTTTACTGCGTTGTGTAAACTGGGATTTTTATCCGGTTTTATAAATACTATTACTATTATCCTGTTGTATTTCTGATTATCTATAACACAGTTTCCTGTATGCTGTATTTATCATCATCACTGTACTATCATTATCTTCAATTTATTGGTCTTCAGCATTAAAGCAATGATCATGGAATTAGATAACAGTGATAATGACTATGATCATTATCATCATTTTCCTCACTGTCTTTGTAGTTGTTCTTATGCCTTAAGTATGATGATAATGATGAATATAACAAATGATTATAATGGTTGTAACTCAAAAAGAAAACAAACAATGATAATAATTATTAGAGTAATAAGGATATAAATGAGGATGAGGAAAATTATGATAATGATTATGATAAGGATGGAGATGATTATGATGATGATGGTGATAATAATGATAACAACAACAACAATGATAACAAAAGTAAGTAATAAGTAAAAAGCTAGTAATAATGATGATAATGATGATAGAAATAACGAAGCTAATAATAACAATAATGATAATGATAATGAAAATGATAATGATGATGACAATAATGATAGCAATAGTAATGACGATGATGACGAGGATAATGATAGTGATAATAATAATGGTGATGATGATAATGATAATGATAATAATGATAAACATGATGACAATGATAATAATGCAAATAAGGATGCAAATGACAATGATAAAAACGATGATAATCATGATGATGATAATGACAGGAGTAAGGATAACAATGATAATGATAGTAATAGCTATGAAAATTATTGTAATTATAACAACAATAATGATAATAATGATAATGATAAGCGTGATGATGATCATCAACAATAAAGCTGATAATACAGATAAAGATAGTAATGATCAAAGCAACAACAATGATGATAATGATATGATAATGATAGTGATAATGATGATAGTAATTGTGATGATAATAATAACACTTATGCTAATATTGATGGCAATGATAATGATAATGATAACAATAATGATGATTATAATGATGATAATGATAATGATCATATTACTGATAGTAATAACTATGATAATGATGATAATGATAATAATAATGATGATAATGATAATAATAATGATGATAATGATAATAATGATAATAAAAATGATAATGATAAGGATATCAATAACAATAATGAGAAGGAGAATAATTACAATAGTAGTTGATAATGATATTAATGATAATAACATAATGATCATAGTAAGATAAGGATGATATTGATAATATAAATAGCATTGATTATATCAATGATAATAGTAATGATTATGATAGAATAAGGATAATGATGGTGATACTAATAATAACAACAACAACAATAATGATAG